>OZ020268.1:81862914-82072852 GCA_963971225.1 Melieria omissa
AGACTGGGATTAGTAGTCTTACAGGGTTCAGTAATCTTACAGGGTGTGTTACAGTAATCTCAGTGTGGTACTGGATAAGAGGAAAAGAGCGAGAGAGATACACAATTGATTCCAAGAGACTGATTTGTTGCTCTCTTTCAGACTGGGTTCAGTAGTCTTACAGGGTTCAGTAATCTTACAGGGTGTGTTACAGTAATCTCAGTGTGCTACAGGATAAGAGGAAGAGAGAAATAGACACACAATTGATTCCTAGAGACGAGTTTGATCCTCGCTTTCAGACTGGGTTCAGTAATCTGGGTATGAAACGGAATAGATTAATGTTCTATAAACTTAAGGTTAACAGTTATAACCTTTCTATATAAATTTACATACTTTTTCTATATAATTTTGAGGTTGGACGTTAAAATCTTTTATGCTTGAGGTTAGAATCCTTTTGGGGGTTTAAAAGATTGCGATCCTCTTCTACAACTCCTTTAGATTCCATTACCTTGTTATAAGTTATTGGTTTCTAATATGAGTTAGTAAATCTTTAAGATACAAAAGAGGTTGTCTTGCTCTGATTTGTGAAAGGAGAGTTATTAGATAGAATATGACTTTTAAGGAAAATGATTCCATCGTTTCCTTCTGTGATTCTGAGGGATCTTTATTCCTTTTTCCCAAATCAGAGACAAAGTAGGAAGTTTACAATGTTTATTTGATTTCTTTGGTGTCAGATAGATTCTAATATTCCCAGAGTAACATCCGCTTGTGTCGAAGTCTGGATCGAAAAGGAAGAGTCAAAGTAAATCCTTTCGAAGAGTCGTTTGGAAGAGATTTATTTTAGAAGAGTGTAAAGTTGGCTGTGCTAAAGGGGGCTTTTCGCAAAGTTGGCTGTTGTCATGGTGCCATATGATTGGCCCCGGGTGCACCAAAGATTTCCATTTATTTTTATTTTTTTTAGGAGGGTGCAATCTTTACATTGCTGTTTTTCTAAGGGATGAGAATCGTAAGCATACGAAATTTCACGTTTGTGGTCCACAACATTTGAGTCCTAAACCATTTGAAAGCATATTTACAACCCAAAATTGTTATAACAAACACATGTTTGGGCAGTTTAAAGAGCCTTGCGTGCAACACTGCCTTCTTCTAAGATCATTCCTCAATCTATCTCATTTATTTGAATCACTTCACGTTAGATAATTCCTTGTTAATCTAATTTTTCTAAAGCTCTCTGTATGCATTTATAATAATTCTTATAAGGTCTAGAGATCCTTTGGTGTTGGACCATTTTTCTGTTTATCTGAATATTCTAAGGCTCCGTCTATCTATTACAATTCTTTTAGAGATACTTTGGCGTTACACTATTTCTCTTAGATCATTCCTCTGTTTATCTAAGTTGTCTAAGGTCTCTATTATAATTGTTCTAAGACCTAGAGACCCTTTGGTGTTAGACCATTCTTCTGTCATACTAATTTTTTTTTAACCTTTATCGGGAAATCATTTCTGTATCCAACAAAATTGTTTAAGACACTGAAAGAACCCCTTTCCGTAGCTTAATTCTTTGGTCTACGGAATTTTTCTTAGCCAAGTAAGTTCAAGTGACAATCTCAGTTATTTGAGACAAGTTCCTGAAAGATGACAATTTCATAAGACAGCGCCCAGCTTTTGAAAGATTTAGGAAAACAATATTTTAAATGAACAATACGAAGGTTGAGCTCTGGGTACTCGAACTGTACAAGATTCTACGTTCTAAATTTTGTGAAAGTGTCGACCTGACTGATCGAAATTTCTAGGTCTTAGGAATCTAAATATACTGCAACATTCAACTGTTATATCAGGGGCCAAAGCTGCTGTGGGTCCAGCGTCGGGATTTGATTTGATAGATAAGACGGAAACAAGATAGCTAAAACAGCAACAATGTTAAGGTTCGAGTAGAGATTTCCTGGTATTCAGTTTTTCTTGTATGCGATTGCAAACTCTCTTGGAAATATCTTTTCTATATTTGAACTCATAGAAAGTCTTCGCAAGAAGAGTGCAGATTATAAATGTTTTGAGGCTTATGAAGAGGCGCCTGAAAAGAACTTTTGAGACAGGCAGTTACAGGAGTTGTTATGGCCACTTAAGGAAGGCAGGAAGGAAGGATATGAACAGCCGATGGAAAATTAAGAAGCACTTTGTGCGCTAATAAAGTTCAAGGATAGAAAATCCAATAGTGACGATTTTGAGTGCAACCTTGAATACAAATGGGCATTTAAAAAAATCTGAGAAATTTTAGAAAACTCAAGAAAAGACATTTAAGTGGAGACTACATACATCCTAAAGAAAGTAGAGTGGCCAATGCTAAGCAAAGCTTAGAGATTGCAAACGTTGCTTTGATTGCAATAGCAAACAAATTAAAAAAAAAAAAAAAACAAAAACCACAAACAGTGTTGCCACTACAAGCGGCCGTTGGACACTCGACAGGCTGATTGCAATTGTATTGAAAAGTACAGAGTGAGGTTTGTGCAATTTGCATTCGACGCATTCTGAAATGTGTCTGTGTGTGTGAGTGTGTGCTAGTGAGCGTGCATATATCTATAAATTGTGCTGTTAGTATGATACTTTGTGAAGTTTGTTGTTGTTGTTTTAGCAGCTATACCCAAAAAGATCACTGGTCGAACGCAGGCAAACGCAGTCGACCGTTGCGACTAACGTAGTTAGTTGCGCCAGGACAATCACACGTAGGCCGCCTTTGGTTACTGGCTGTGTATGTTATGGCTCTACGTGTGTGTGTGTCGTGTCTCAATGTGAGTGTATGGGTTAATGCAGCTGAAAGTGGAGGCTTAATGCTTGTCCGCATGCACGAACGGGACACATGAGGGCTGCCAAAAGCAGCCGCCACATACGCCAAAGAGAAGTGGCAGCACTAACAACAACAACAACAACAATAACAACAACAATAACAACAGCAATAACAACAACACCATCAACTTGACAAAAGTAAGCTAAATGTTTGTTGTATTAAAATAAATTACTTGGTTAATGGAAATTTGTGTGGAGCTAAGGGCGTATCGGCCTAATGTGAACGTGTGTGTGTGTGTGCGTGCTTGTGTGTGTGAGTTTTAAGGCATATGCGACTGTGTTAAGGGTTAAGCGTTGCCGTTTCGGTTTTGTAGGCGTTGATTTGTTTTTGCTTTTTGCGTCTTTTTCTTTATTGTAAAAAATTGTAATAGTCGGATTTAATGGATTTTTTGGCCATTTTAAAAGGGTTTCAAAGATGCAGTGGAAATATTGCAAGGATTATGCGCCCAAAATAAAAGTTGTGTAGCCGAATCGAAATGCAGGGCAACTAAAAACATAAATAACATCGTAAGAAGATTATGGCAAGAAAGATGTGAAGAACATTTCTCAAAAATTTGATACGCCTACAATTTAATGAATACTTTTTGCTGTTGTTATCATTTGTGGAATGCTTTGAAATTTCTTAAAGGTTTTAAACTTTTAATATGTGAGTAGGCGAAATGTAAATGAGTTTGTGTAGTTTTTAAGAATTTTCTTTTAAGATTAATGTTTCGGATTTGTAATTTTTTATAACCAAAATAAGTAAATAAAAATGTTTTAGTTTGTGCCTCAATTAATTCAATTAAATATTCATTCAGTTAATCCATTAAATACAAATGTGTACATTTTCGTTCAAATATTCATTCAATGAATTAATTAAACCTCAGCAATTTAATTAAGTTGACTAAATTATGTAAATAATCAATCAATTAAGAAGTTGATTCAACTTATAGTAGTCAAAATCTGAGTGAATTCAGTCAAATATTCATTCAATGAATCAATTTAACTCCAGAAATTAAATTTGTTTCTGACTAAATTATTTAAATAGTTAATCAATTAATAAGTTGCTTCAACTTATGGTAGTCAGAGTTCTATCTGAGTGAATTTATTCAAATATTTATTCAATGAATCAATTCAACTACAGCAATGAAATTTATATCTGACTAAATTATTTAAATAGTTAATCAATTAATAAGTTGATTCAACTTATAGTAGTCAAAATCTGAGTGAATTCAGTCAAATATTCATTCAATGAATCAATTTAACTAAAGAAATTAAACTTGTTTCTGACTAAATTATTTACTTTGTATCTGAGTGAATTCATTCAAATATTTATTCAATGAATCAATTCAACTTAAGCAATTATATGTATATCTGACTAAATAATGTAAATAATCAATCAATTAATAAGTTGATTACAATTATGGTAATCAGATTTGTATCTGAGTGGATTGAATTAAAAATTTATTCAATGAATCAATTCAACTTAAGCAATGAAATTTGTATATGACTGAATTATCTAAATAATCAATTAATCAATAAGTTGATTCAACTTATGGTAGTCACCTTTGTATCTGAGTGAATTCAATTGAATATTTCTTCAATGAATCAATTCAACTAAAGCAATTAAATTTATATCTGACTAAATTATTTAAATATTAATCAATTAATAAGTTGCTTCAACTTATGGTAGTCAGATTTGTATCTGAGTGAATTTGTTTAAATATTTGTTCAAGAATCAATTCAACTCCAGAAATTAAATTTGTTTCTGACTAAATTATTTCAATAGTCAATTCATTAATAAGTTCATTCAACTTGCGGTAGTCAGATTTGTATCTGAGTGAATTTATTCAAATATTTATTCAATAATCAATTTTACTCCAGCAACTAAATTTTTATCTGACTAAATTATTTAATTAGTTAATCAATTAATAAGTTGCTTCAACTTATGGTAGTCAGATTTGTATCTGAGTGAATTTGTTCAAATATTTGTTCAAGAATCAATTCAACTCCAGAAATTAAATTCGTTTCTGACTAAATTATTTAATTAGTGAATCAATTAATAAGTTGCTTCAACTTATGGTAGTCAGATTTGTATCTGAGTGAATTCATTCAAATATTTATTTAAAAATCAATTTAACTTAAGCAATTAAATTTGTATCTGATTAAATTATGTAAATAATCAATTATACGTTAATTCAACGTAGTCAGATTTGTATTTGAGTGAATTTATTCAATTATTTATTCAATTAATCAATTCATCTTAAATAATTAAATGTATATCTGACTAAATTATTTAAATAATCAATCAATTAATAAGTTGATTCAACTTATGGTAGTCAGATTTGTATCTGAGTGAATTCATTCAAATATTCATTTAATGAATCAATGCAACTTGCGTCAATTAAATATTAATTGATATAAATTTGTTGATATATTTATTCAATGAATCAATTCAAGTTACGACAGTAAAATTTTTATGTGAAGAAATTATTCAAATATTTCATTAAGCAGTTGGTTCAACTAAGATTTGTATGGATTGGATTAGATGTAGATTTGTATCTGAATAGATTCATTCAAATAACTTTTTAATGAATCAATGCAACTTACATCAATTAATACTGTATTCATATAAATTCATTGAAATATTCATTTACTGAATCAATTCAACTTACGGCAGTGAAACTTGTTTTTAAATAAATTTGCCTATATATTCATTTAATGAATCAATTTGACTTACGATACTACTTTTTAAAAGTACAACTCGATTGCTTACCTGAAAAAAATGAAAAAACAATGATTAATTTCAAAATTTTTAAGTAGAAGTTCATGCTTACAGAATTTTGTGAAATCAAATAAAAAGTTGAATGATAAATTTAATTTTACTAAGAAATAATTAAGATTTAATTTTAAAATATTTTAATTAATTGATTAAATAAAACAATAGTATATTCCATCTATTAAATATTAGTTAAGTTGCAGTAAACATAAATCCATTATTTTTCAATAGATGACTTAAGTAACCTGTATCACGCATGGTATGAAAGTAATCGGTTCATACAAGATGACATTGAAAAGACAAGATTTCATACAAAAAACTTTTCAGACAGTTTTGTGATTGCTGGACTCAGTTTTGTTTGAGCGCGTGTCAAAAATGGAAACCAGCAAAGAGACGACGCCATATTTTATAGTTTTTCTGCGTTAAAGACAAAAACCAGAGCAGTCACTCAGTTGAAAATGTGTGTAGTGTATGTGGTCCTGATACTGTAACAGCCAATAAGTCCCACTTTTGGTTTTGTTTTATTCTGTTCTGATAAATTTGATGCCAAGCATGCAGCAAACTCTCTGAAAGACAAATTATGGAAAATTATAAAAAAATTTCGAAAATCCTTGAGTCCAATTGTCATGTAAGTATAGTACTGTTTCGATTGTTTAGAAGTTGAACACTTCACAAAAAATCATTTTGAATAAGGCTGCATACAAAAATAAGTTCAGTGAAAGTGAATGAGTGCCACATGAGTTAAGACAAAAAACCGATTGGATTAAATTTCCTTCTGAAAATCACTGCTAAATTGCAATAAATCGATCCATTGCTGAAACGAAAGGTATTTGATGATAAAACGTGGTTTACTTAGGATAATTTCAAGCAAACACTGCTGTGATTGAATGGATGTGAGCCGACGCTAACAATGGTCAAGCCGGGATTGATGGCAATAAGACTTTCATAGGTTTTTCTGTGTTTGGTGGGATTGTCAGAAAATCTTCTAAATCTTCTGTGAACTTTTGAAAGCAGAGCTGTACTGTCTACAATTGGATCGTCTGAAGGGAGTAATTGCCCAGAAGTGAGCAGCTTTGGCCAATAGGAGACACATTTTCCTCCTTCTGGACAACGTCAAGCTATGCTCATTGCAAGTGACTCGCCAGAAGCCCCGGAAACTGGGTTGGGAAGTTCTTGTGCATCTACCTTATAGTCAGGACCTGGCAGGAAGTGATTACTGACTGTTCCTGTCTATTGTGAATGATTTTGCTGATGAAAAATTTGACTTGAAAGAAGCTTTTGAAAATGGACTGTACCAGGTTTTTGCTAATAGGGAACAGGTTTTTGATGAGAAAGGCAAAGTGAAACATTCTTCAAATCAAGAATGGTGCATCTTTAGTTCTTTCAAACTATGCCAGCAAAAGAATTCACTTTCAAAAAAATAAATAAATAATGAATTTCTTTTTACTGCAACTTATAGTAAATTCCAATAAGTAAAACCTTTTGCAGCACACGTGCGGCCCCTTCAAGCTCCGCCTCCAGACGTGCCACGTGCGTACTCGTACATTTTGATTAATTTAATGCATATTCAATCGATTTCTTTTTTTTTTGTGAGAAAAATTTTATATATTCGCGCTGACAGTGAAGGCAGACGAAATGAAAAAATTTTTCAACAGCGCAAAATTCTACCAATGGTTCTAAATACATATTTGATGTAGGTGAATGGAATGCTTTTTTATTTCGGCAAAAAACTCCCACTACCAAATTCACCCCGCCCCTTTCACCCCGTGCGGGACTCTGTCGCTAACAAATCACGTTCTGAACAGCTTCCAGCACTTTTAAGTACAATTTACGTACTTTTTGCACGTTGGCCGATGTCAGCAAACTGCCAGCATTGACAGCGCATGCGGTGAACGGGGCCCAAGAAGCAAAGGGGGTAAGTAATTAGCATTCGGTGCTTGGGCACAAGCCACTAATCCGCTTTCTTTGCTTTTGCACGCATTTTATGCGTAAATAATCGGGCCAGGTGGGCCAGGTTCGGCACAGTAGTCGAAGTAAGTAGATGAGAAGGGGGCGAGATGTGTGTGAGAAAAAGGTAGCTAAAGTACTAAATGCAAATTTCAATTGAAAAGGCGCAAGAAATGTAAATGAAAAGCCTTGGCCGTGGCGAAAAAAATGAAAAATAAATAAATAAAGCCAACGGCAGAATGGTATGCGCCACGCCCACTCCAGTTGGGAACATACAAAAATGAACGTACGACAAGGTGGAACGCAAAGACCGACACACACACACAAACGGACACCTGCGTGGCGCAAAGCTCTCAAGTTGGGCATTAAGAGGAAGCGAAGTGTGTGTCTGTGTGTGTGTGTGTGTAGTGGTGGAATGAGAACAGATGCCAAGCGCACAGTGTGTGTGTGCCATTTTATAATTAAATTCGATTCTTGCCATGGCAACAGATCAAACCTCAACAGATTTTCGCCGCTTCGTCTGCCGCATTTTACTCATCGTTTACTTAGCCCACCGAACACAAAGAAGACATCTGAAGTGGGGTTTTAGGGGCGACAAAAAAAAGTGTGAGCTGCTAAGAAAATTAGCCCTTGAAATTAAGCACTAAAATACAGCTTAGCCGATGCGATTTGTGGCGTTGACGTCGGCGTCGTTGTTGCCATTTGTTTGCTCATTTGGGCGGCTGGCTGCTGCCGCTTGTTGGCGGCGTTGCCACAGCGCTGCGGTAATAAATTTTAACGCATTTTTCGCACACATTCCCACACACAAACACAAACACACACATTCACGCTCAGGTGCCACAGTGAAGGGCAGCAATTAGTGCTTTGCTACGTGCTGACGTTTGCATTTAATTAAAAGGGATTCTATGTTTTTTTTTTTGGGGCAGCAGTTTTTTTTGGTTTCTTTTTGATTCGACTATGCTGCCACAATTTCACACATTGTTGTTGTTGTTGTTTGTGTGTAGTTGTTTTTACGTTAATTGCCGTTATTGCTTTAAGTAGATTGTAAATTGCAGCCTGAGTTTGGTGCCCGGTTGAATGTGTTGTTGTTGTTGCTGTTGTTATCGTTGTTGTTATCGTTGTTGTGGCCGTCACGATTGACGTTAAATAACGTTTCAACTTTTTGTGGTAATTAAAATGGTATTACGAATAAAGTGCGCCATGAAAATTTTGGCAATTAAAGCAAAAGTACAACAACAAGAACAACAATAACAACAATAAATAATGCCTAAGGTGAGAAAAAGTCGAGCACTTAGAGCGCCCAATGCATTACTTGAGAAGGCAACGAAAGCTTTTAATAAGCAAAAAGTAGAGATTGTTTCAGTCAGTGCTGACGGTAACCAGTAGAGACTGTTTCGGTCAGTGCTGACGGTTGTATTAATACCCTACGGTCATGTTTTGGTTGTCTGGTTGGTTAAGAATTTTTTTCATAAAATAACAAATTAAGAGGTTTTTAATTAATTTTATTGATTTCAATTTTAATTTTGAAAAAGATTTGAAAAATGTGAGTGTATATGGCTTTTGAAATAAAGAGATGAAATTATTGATTGTAATCAAAATGCTCTGAAAATGTCTCATTGGCAACTTAAATGTTTATTTTTGCCTCATTTGAAATCAGACTTTAGATCGTAGGTCTTAAGGTTTAAGGTAATTTTCTATCTTGTTATGAAGATTCCATCAACTTGACGAAAATTAAACAGCTCAAACTATCTCCTATAGGAACATTTTTCGAAACAAGTTCTTTATTAGATGTTTTTTGTGCCTTTATTTTCTGTTCTACTTTCCATAGGCTTGCAGTCGTCATAGTTTGGAGTCGAATTGGATGGATTTTGTTTAGTTAAATTTTCCATAGAAACCGATTGACACATATCCATCAATATACCTGACTCGGACTCACAAGACATTGTCTCTCCTGTCGTTGTAGCAGCTAAAGCGTACAAGTACCTTTTCGCGCCTCCTGTTTCATGTTTAGCTATTCAGAGGTCTGTCGTACTGACTTCTCTACTAATAACTTTTTCACGCTCTGTGTTAAAAATACCATTGAGACTACTTATTTGGCTGTTTTGTTGTATTTTATAAGTTTTTTCTCACTAAAGCTGAGCTGAGCGATCATCTTTTGATGTATTCGTGACCAATTTTGTATTAAAAATTAACATCTAAACATTTTCAACTTAGACTAAGAAGCCCTTTTGGCTATAAAACAAAATCTAGCAAACCAGATTTGACAGTCAATGCGTACAAAAAAAATTATTTGCAAATGCTTTGGATTCGAACCCAGGTCCTATGACTTGCAGTCTTATAAACTAAACACTGAATCACAACGAATGACTTGTACTCAACTGGTAACTGAAGCCAAGATTGTTCAGTTCGTTGGGGGTTTTATTCATTTAGTTAATTAATAACTCATTATTTGTGACATAACCTAAAAGGTTTGTGTAAAAAATCAATTTCAATCAAACTTTAAAAATTGGAAAACCATAAAACTTGTGCACAACTGATAACTTAAGCCAAGATTGTTCAGTTTGTTGAAGGTTTTATTCATTTAGTTAATTAATAACTCATTATTTGTGATATAACCTAAAAGTTTTGTGTAAAAAAATCAACAAATAATGACTTGAAAAATTGGAAAAACATAAAACTTGTACACAATTGGTAACTGAAGTCCAGATTGTTCAGTTCGTTGGGGGTTTTATTCATTAAATTAATTAATAACTCATTATTTGTGACATAACCTAAAAGTTTTGTGTAAAAAATCAACAAATAATGACTTGAAAATGGTAAAATCATAATTGTGTGCTTTCTTTGATCAGTTCTTTAAAGCCTTTAGCCATTAAGTCAATGAATAAAGTAAATAAATAAGTAAATTAGTAAATAAGAAACTCATTATTTGTAACATAACCTAGAAGTTTTGTGTAAAAAAAAATCAACCATTAATATATTCTTTCACCAGTTCTTTATAGTCTTTAGCTATTAAGTCAATAATTAAAACATTTATGGTGACATAACCTCAAATTCTAATATACAAAGTTAGCAAATAATGACTTGAAAAATGGGGAAAACATAATTGTGAGCTTTGTTGAACAGTTTTTTGATGATTTTAGTCATTTAGTGAATTAATATCAAAGAATTTAAAAGTTTTTAATCATGTAATGAGTAAAGACCACATTTATTCTGACATAACCTCAAATATGTAATAAAAAAACCAACAACTAATAACTTCAAAATGTCAACAACATAATTTTTGTGCCTTATTGAATAGTTTTTTTAAGTTTTTAATCATTTAGTCAATAAATGATACATTTATGGTGACA
The DNA here is from genome assembly GCA_963971225.1 of Melieria omissa. Classification (NCBI taxonomy): domain Eukaryota; kingdom Metazoa; phylum Arthropoda; class Insecta; order Diptera; family Ulidiidae; genus Melieria; species Melieria omissa. Next base: position 81,873,790 of record OZ020268.1, read on the forward strand.
TAACCTTAGATTCTCGTATGAGCTTTGTTGATCACTTGTTTTTGTATTTACTCATTGAGTCATAAAATGATACATTTACTCTAACTTAACCCCAAATTTTTTTAGAAAACAGCAATAAAAATATTACTTGAAAAGACCAAAAAACAATAATTTTGTATTTTGTTGTCAAGTTTATTGAAACGTTTAGTCACTTAGTCCTTGGAAAAATCGTAATTTTGAGCTTTGTTAATCACTGGTTTGTGTATTTACTCACTTAGACATAAAATGACACATTTGCTGTGACTTAACCTCAAATTTTTTTAGAAAAAAGCAACAAATTATTACTTGAAAAACGTAAAACAATAATTTTGTAATTTTTTATTAAGTTTATGGTAACATTTAGTCACTTAGTCAATAAATGTCACAAAAATTGTGACATAACTCTAGTTTAGCTTGAAAACATCAACAAATATTTGTTTGAAAAGTGGTCAAATTATAACTCTGTGCTTTGTTGATTAGTGTTCAGATGCCTTAAGTCATTTAGTCATCTAGTCATAAACTCATTTAGTACACAAATAGCACATTTATTGTGACATAACCTCACTTTTTGCATACAAAATCCACAAATAATTCCTTGAACACTGATAAAATCATAATTGTAAGCTTTGTTGAAGTTGTAAGCTTTGTTGAAGTTGACGTTTAATGAAGCATTTAGTCATTTAGTCAATAAATAACACATTTATTCTGACATAACCTCAAAATTTTATTAAAAAAATAAATCAACAATGACTTGAAAAATTGTAATTTTGTGCTTTGTTGATGCGAAAAAATGCAAATTGCTACAGCTTTGTCGACTTTCGTCTGGGTAAATTAAAAAAAGACAAAAAAAGAAAAAAAATGGGATAAATAAAATTTGAAAAAAAATTCCTACAACCTGGCCGGCCAATGCGCAATCAATCAGTAATTGTTTGTTCATAATTGGACATAAAAATTTTGCTTCAGTTGCAAATATTTATGCGGAAAAAAAATTCTCCACTTCCTTTGCGATTATTTGTGTGTGGCTTTTTTTTCTTCGTGCAGAAAAAAACAACAATGAAGAATGAGAAAATGTTAGAATGAGAGCAAGAAATGCTTCAATTTAGTTATGCTGGCATTTGTTAGGGGCGGAAGTGGAAAATGCTAAGGAAGAAGAAGGAGCAAACTAAGAAGCCTAACGGTAACGGGGGGGGGGGGGGAGGGGGAGCGCAGAATTCGTGCTGTTCGTACATTTCCATTTGGAAATAAATTTCCGCTGGCAAAGCATTTTCGCTTGATTAATTTATAATTACAAGCTGCGCGCCCGCACTGCCACAGCCACAGCAGCTGCTTTAAACTTGCCGCGTGCTAGTGTACGTGCTTTACACTCGCTCACACACACACATACAGACACACAAATACTCACAGATAGACATGTACGGATTTGTTTGCGTCAGTGTGAGTTGTTTTTTACGATTTTTTAATGATACCGCGACGGTTGCCTTTGAGTTGAGCGCTCACTCCGCGCTAACACACTTACTAACCCACACACACACACACACACACACACACAAACAATCCTAACACCGCTTTCCCCTGCTTTGGACAGCCTTTTCACTACAATCAAACCCGCATTTCATTTGGTTCTTTTTTTTTAATTCGTATGACACCCCTCAAAGCTAAAATTTTTCAGCTTTTCATTTCTTTCGTTTCATTCGCATTTTCTTTCATTTTCGCTTTGCAACAAAAAACTAAAAAAGAAAAAAAAACGACGAAAATTAAGGAACATTTTTGCTTGCGTGCAATTGTACTTTTCATTTCACGGCACTGTTCGTGTGCGGCTGTTTTCCCTCGAATGTTTCTTTCAGTGCTTTGTGCTGATTAATGTCATTTTGTTGCCAATGTTGTTGTTGTTCTTGTAGTAGTAGTTGTTGTTGCTACCATTTTCAGCTTGCATGTCAGTTTTGATTTTCTTTTTGTTTGCGGCTTCGACTCGCTGTGTGGTTTTAATGCCATTTTCCAGCAACGTCAGCGTTCAGCACAAACTTACCCGCCCACCAGCCCGGCACCACCCACACTGCCTGCTGCCATTTGCAGCGCCGCGTTAATGTAAACAGCGCCACCTACAAAATGGCGTTTATTTGATTTAAATTTGCGGTTGAAAGATGTCTGACATAATTTCGCCACAAACACACACACACACATACACACAGAAAGAACAACCGACACGCAAAATCGCAACACTGGAAATTCGAACAAAAAAAGTAGAACAAATAAATTTACTTTTTTTAAGTATATTTTTTTTCATTTATTTTTTTCGATGCCTTGTTTGCATTGTTTTGTTGTTGTTGGTGTTGATTTGATTTCGTTTGATTGAAGCGCGTGCGGCAAATTCGATGCGTGTTGCATGTTTGGCGTTTGCTTTCATGGCTATTTGTGCCAAAGGGTACTTAAAATACCGAATGTAGCCGAATGCAAATGAGTTGCTGTAATGGTAATGGCGCCTTCGTCATCGTCATCGTCGTCCCTGGTGTTGGCGCTGACGGTGGCCACACTTAAGCGCCGGCAGCACACGCACGAAACCGTAAAAATAGTGTTAATTGTGTATTAACAACAACAAGAATAACAAAAAAGAATAACAAAAAACAACAACAACAACAACAATAATAACAACAATAACAAAAAACAACAACAATATTAATAATGCCAACCCCTCAACTATAAAGACCCTTCTGGCAGTTTGGGTATTTGCCTATTTTTAGGGGCAGCTAAGGTTAACTACTTATTTTATTTTTCGAATTGGTGTTGGCGCCGCAAGTGCGAACTCTAAGTGAGATTTTGCTGATTTCACTTTCTATTTTCTAAATTTGTTTGCAACTGCCGCAAGGTATGGCGTTGATTTATTGAAAAATGTAATTTAGCTGTTGTGAAAATGACACTTCAACAACAATCAACGCCAAAAGGAAGGGAAAAGCAGTGAATGCTAAATGTGAGTGTGAGACCAATTAGGTTAATAACTTGTTTTGTTTTTTAGTATGGTTGGCGTTAAATGTTTTGCTTTTGGCAGAGGACATTAAAGCTGCCGGTAATGGTTAATGATTTAGGGTTTCTACAGTTTTGAAGCTTAAGCGTTTAGATTTTTTTAATCTTTTTTAAGTTGTTCCAATGAAATTAAGTCTGAGACAGTGTTTTACTTAATTTTAATCTCTTTCGGAGTCAGAGTTTGATGATTGAATCAGACTGAGTACACAATTTGAGGCTTTCAGTTAGATTTAGTTTTAAGTAAGTCTTAGTTAAGTTGAGTTTAAGTTAAGAAGTTAAGTCTGACTCAGTGTTTTAGTTTTGGTTTGAATCAAAATCTTTGAGTTGAGGAATTAAGTCAAAGTCTTTGAGTGTTTTTCGAAGTCAGAATTTGATGTTTGAATTAGACAGAGTACACAATTTGAAGCTTTCAGTTAGATTTCGTTTTCAGAAAGTCTTAGTTAAGTTGAGTTTAAGTTAAGAAGTTAAGTCTGACTCAGTGTTTTTGCTTAAGTTTGCATACAAATTTTTGAGTAGAGAAATTAGGTCTGTTCCTGTATTTTGGTTTTTGTTTGCATCAAAGTTTGAGTGTCTTTCGGAGGGAGAATTTAATGTTTGAATCAGACTGAGTACACAATTTGAGGCTTTTCGGTTAGATTTAGTTTTAAGAAAGTTTTAGTTAAGTTGAGTTTAAGTTGAAGTCTGCACTTTAGTTTAATTTTCTTCTAAGTCCTAGTTTTGGTCTCTCTCAGAGTCTGAGAGAGATTTTTAGTTCAGTTTGTTCTATGTGTTTCTGTCAGTCTGTGTTTTCGGATTTAATTCTAAGCCTTGATATAAGTTTAGGCCTAAGTTTGCATTTTAGTTTAAGTTCCCTTTCAGTCTGTTTCTCTTCCTGAACTGTAGTTAAGTCTGAATTTGTTGTTGAGTTTGAAATCAGTTGAATTAGTTAGTGTCTGACTCTGGGCATGAATATAAGTCCGGGTTTTATGGTTAGTCTCAACCTTTCAGTTTAAACCGAAGCATGAGTCTTGGCCTGAGTCTAAATTTTAGTCTTAATTTGAGTCGTACGCTCATTTTAATTAATCTTAATTTAAGTCTTGGTTTGAGTTTGAATTTTTATTCCAGTGTCAAAATGAGTTGGTGACCCTGAGACACAGTTAAAATTCGAGTATAAATATGAGTCCAAGTTTTAACATAACTTTCTGAGTCTGATTTTCACTCTAACTTCAAGTAGGGTTTTAGTCTCAAATTTAATCAAGGTTTGCCTTATTCTCAGTCTTAATCCTTGTTTAAGTTTTAAATTTAGTTTTAGTCTTAGCCTTAGTCTTAGTCTTAGCCTAAGTCCTTGTTTTAATTTTAAATTCAATTTAAAATTTTTTTTTAATTTTTAGTTTTAGTCTTAGTCTTAGTCTTAGTCTTAGTCTTAGTCTTAGTCTTAGTCTTAGTCTTAGTCTTAGTCTTAGTCTTAGTCTTAGTCTTAGTCTTAGTCTTAGTCTTAGTCTTAGTCTTAGTCTTAGTCTTAGTCTTAGTCTTAGTCTTAGTCTTAGTCTTAGTCTTAGTCTTAGTCTTAGTCTTAGTCTTAGTCTTAGTCTTAGTCTTAGTCTTAGTCTTAGTCTTAGTCTTAGTCTTAGTCTTAGTCTTAGTCTTAGTCTTAGTCTTAGTCTTAGTCTTAGTCTTAGTCTTAGTCTTAGTCTTAGTCTTAGTCTTAGTCTTAGTCTTAGTCTTAGTCTTAGTCTTAGTCTTAGTCTTAGTCTTAGTCTTAGTCTTAGTCTTAGTCTTAGTCTTAGTCTTAGTCTTAGTCTTAGTCTTAGTCTTAGTCTTAGTCTTAGTCTTAGTCTTAGTCTTAGTCTTAGTCTTAGTCTTAGTCTTAGTCTTAGTCTTAGTCTTAGTCTTAGTCTTAGTCTTAGTCTTAGTCTTAGTCTTAGTCTTAGTCTTAGTCTTAGGCTTAGTCTTAGTCTTAGTCTTAGTCTTAGTCTTAGTCTTAGTCTTAGTCTTAGTCTTAGTCTTAGTCTTAGTCTTAGTCTTAGTCTTAGTCTTAGTCTTAGTCTTAGTCTTAGTCTTAGTCTTAGTCTTAGTTTTAGTCTGAATTTGATTCTGAGTCTTCCTTTGAGTCTAAATCTGTATGTGAGTGAGACTCTGTGTTTGAATCTGAGTCTTCATTTGAGTGGTCTTTCGAGTCTAAATCTGTGTTTGAGTCTGTGTTTGAATATGAGTCTTCCTTTGAGTCTAAATCAGTGATTGAGTCTAAATTTGTGAGTGAGTTGGAGGATGTTTTTGAATCTGAGTCTTTCTTTGAGTCTAAATTGGTGATTGAGTCTAAATCTGCGTATGAGTCAGAGTCTGTGTTTGAATCTGAGTCTTCCTTTGAGTCTAAATCGGTGATCGAGTCCAAATTTGTTTGTGAGTTGGAGTCTGTGTTTGAATCCAAGTCATCATTTGAGTGGTCTTTTGAGTGTAAACCTGTGTTTAAGTCTAAATTTGTTTGTGAGTTGGAGTCTGTGTTTGAATCTGAATCGGCATTTGAGTCATTCCTTGAGTCAAAATTGGTGATGCAGCCTAAATTTGCGTGTGAGTCAGAGTCTGCGTTTGAATCTGAGTCTTCCTTTGAGTCTAAATCGGTTATTGAGTCTAAGTTTGTGTGTAAGTTGAAGTCTGTGTTTGAATCTGAGTAATCATTTGAGTCATTCTTTGAGTCTAAATTGGTGATTGAGTCTAAATTTGCGAGTGAGTCAGAGTCTGTGTTTGAATCTGAGTCATCATTTGAGTCTAAATCTGTGTTTGAGTCTACATTTTTTCTTTCTTTGAGTCTAAATCGATGATTGAATTTACATTTTTGTGTCAGTACGAGTCTGTGAAGCTGAGTCTTCATTGGAGTCTTCCTCTGAATCTAAATCTGTGTTTGAGTCTAAATCTAAATATGTGTGGGAGTCAGAGTCCGCGTTTGAATTTGCGTCTTTCGTTGACTCTGGTTCAAGTCAAGTCAGATATATTTAATTTCACATCGCAGTTCTGATCTTCTTGTTCCCATTCCTTATAATTCTAGTCCTCATTTCGTATTTGTTAAACCCGTTAAATTTAGTACTTTCCAAACAAATTTTATTGGAGACTGTATTCAAGTAGTTGTAGTAAACTTTTTTGCTCCTCTTCTCTCCACTTCTAAATCTGCTTTAATTTCCTAGTTGAACACCCGCCAGCTTCTTCTTCTCCTCCTTTGGGTTGAACCCAAACACTCTTTTCAAACATCAATGTTCTTGTCTTTTGTAGAAAATTTCCCCCCGGTTTCACCGTTACGCCTTCGATTTTCTCACGTCCAATGGCTTTTAAGGCGCATCTTCAGAATCGCTGGCGCGTATGTTGCCTTCTTTCATTTTCAATTTCACTTTGCTCGACTACATTTGCATGCACAATCACTGTTTTCAAAGCGCTTATCGAATTCATCACATCATCATCAACGACAACAACAACAACAACAACGCCATCAATGCTACATACACTGAACTCTCTCTTTCAAACCTGACACATTCAACGTGTGTTCGCTCGTCCGCAGCAGCCTCAATGCTGTTTTCTTCTCGCGCTGCTGCCAGTGTTGCCAAAAAACAAAAAAAAGGATACCAACAAAGAACTGGCACTGATCCTTTTATGCACCTTTACTGCTTTCACTACTATTCTACGCTGCTCTGCTTTTCCGCTTTCTCTGCCTTTCCCCTCTACACTGCGACTGTCTCGTCTTGCACTAACAACAACAACAACAACAACTGCACTTTGCACAACTTGGCCATTCTTGGAATGCAGCCGACACGAACTGCGCCGCTCAAGCTTTTAAAAAATTTTTTTCTTTTGCGCGCACCCGCAGCTGCACCAACGTCACTCGACAAGCATTCAGCGCTTTCATCAGCATAATCGTAACCTTTTCAGCCCATTTCAACAGCAACAACAACAATAACAACGCGACAGGCGGCAACACCTCGGTTTTTCCGTGTGCATTCTTACAACGTCGACGTTTTTTTCGGCGTCTTTGGTGTCGCTCAACTGCTGAGCGTTTTGTTGTTGTTGTTGCAACTGGCAACACTTTTCGACCCCCGCGCCCCCACTTGACACTTTATTAAATGCGGTCTTTGTTTGCATTAGAACGAGACAATAAAAGTGATGAAGTGATTAAAAGTGGTAGATGCAACGCAACAACAACAATGCATAGAAGCTGTCACTGCAGTAGTGAAGGCGGCAACGATAATCGTTGTAGCTTACACATTGTTTTAACCCTTTCGGGACGGAGTTTAATTTTGAAATCCAAAATACTCTCAGAAGAAATATTCTCATGCTATGAATGTTGGGGTTAGAAAATTATATTGGATGCTCACAAATTCTTAAATCATCCTTTTATACGAGAACACCGAAATCGACAAAATATTTTGCGTGGGTCGTAAGATTTGAATAATTGTTTTGAGGGGCCTTAAAAACTTGCTGGGATGTAAAGCTGGGTTAAAGCTCGAGTTGAGTTGAACGAAAAAAAGAAAAGTGTGAGGCAGCGACGAACGTTAGTCAGCCACTATTGAAAATTGATGTATTGGCGAAAAAGAGTTGTGAAGAAGAACAAGAATTTGATGGGCCGGCAATGTCCTTTATGGCAGTTTTTTGTTAGCCTTCTTGGCTGTTTTTGTATGTTTTGTCAACCAAATGCGGTTGAGTTTTGTTTTTCTTGGGGAGCGGAAACGTGAAATTTTTGAAAGCAAATTTCTAGACCTTACGAAAACTCTCTCTAACCCTAACTCCATCTTAGGGTCAGGTGCAGTCAGAGTCTGGTTTGAGTTATTTCTTTTATCTCGAAGTTCTCCTTGTTGAACTTTTGGAGCTTAAATGCCAGTTTACACCTTTTGTAACCCAAACGAAGTGATTTGCGTTTAAGAAATTTCAGCAGAATTGAACAGTTTTCAATTGGTTTCGTAGGAGCTATGAAATTTCTGGGCCTTGAATGTGACTGATGAATATAGGTGCATCTTAAAATTGGGTTCAATTGAAGCTTATGTGCAGTAATCATTCTCAAGTATGGTTTGGTTAAACGAAGGTTAAATTTAAGTTAAATTTGAGTTAAAGTTGTTGTTAGGAGACAGGATTTTGCCACAGAACACACATAGGCCACAAGTTGGTTCTGTTGTGATACTACAAAACGAAAGGAATGATTTGTTCCTATTAAAAGTCATATCGAAGACGGCTTAACCCTCTCGGGACGGAGTTTAAATTTGTAAACCAAAATACTCTTAGTAGAAATGTTCCCATGCTATGAAAATTGAGGCCAACAAATTATGTTGCATACTCACAAATTCTGAAATCTTCCTTTTAACCGGATACACATAATTCGAATAATAATTTTTCGTGGGTCTTCTTCTTCTTCTTGACTGGCACGACAGCCCGATTACGAAACTTAGGCCTAGCTACCCGCAACCGTCCGTTTTGTGCGTGTGAATTTGTACACGGATGGAAGGAACCTACAGTTTTATGCCGATTCCGAACGGCGAGTTGGGAGCTTTTTCATAAGTAATTTTACTCTCAGAGGTTTCCCGTTTCCTGCTGAGAGGACAGAAAGCCGCCGAAAGAAAAATTGTTGTTTTTATTTCTTTTTTTTCAGTGTTAGCGCAACGGAGTCTTGAACCTGGGTTCGAGTGTAGCATTTGACTCGCGACCCAACGTACTAGCCAGCTAAATAATTATTTTGAGGCGCCTTAAAAATTTGCTGGGACGTATTATCGCAGTAGTACCGAACGGGTTAAGCCAGTTTAACTTGTGCATTCATCATAGCAGGTCACTTTTATTGACTGTTTTGACGTTGTTCAAGAGCGGAGAGCTTGGAAGTTTTCATTTCTGCTTTGAGAAAGTTGCAGAGAAAGGCTCCTCCTTTTCTTGGTTTAAGAAACGGTTATTCCCGGAGTAATCTTAGTCAACTCTACGAAACTATTGAAAAATTTTGACTCTTTCCAGCCATCACATTCCGACCATATTTCAAGCCGATTTGTAGTTAATAAACCAACTCAATTTTTATGGCCAAAACGGTCTAAAACCCATGAATGAAAGGATGTCCAGATGCGATTCATTCCCGAAGTTGTCGTCGTCTGTACTACCTCACTTCTCAATAGCTACGCAAATCTGCTTATGTTTTACACCATTTTGTGGCCTTTTGTACTGAACACACACACACACACAAAAACACCCATAAACATTTTCATCATTCGTGCCACGGACAAAGGCCGAGTTGTTCGTGTTTTGCATTTGCCAACTCTTTTTCTGTTTGTATGTAATTTTGCCCGTTTTATGTGCCACAGATCGTTATCCCAAATGACGTGGTGGACTTTTGTCAGCATTGTCAACAGTGCCGGCCGACGCTGACAAAGTCACAGCGCATAATTAACAAACCGGGGGCTGAGTCACTCAAGAGCATCGTGGTCCGGCGTGTTTGGCGCCAGTTCAACCGTCTGGCGTCTGCATCGCTTGTCATGTCAAACGGTGAGTTGTTTCAATGCTGCTGCAATGTTTCTGCAAACGTTGCATTTTGTTCTATTGTGTGTATTGCAGACGCTGTGGGAGACGGGGACGCTTTTTGGCATTAGAGATGTCGATTTGTTGCTGGTTTTATGATTGAGGGTTTTTTGGGATACTGTCAAATGAATTATCTCATAAAAAATTTCTATTTGTTGAGATGTTGTTTGGGATAAATTCTCATTTTATTCAAGTATCTTTATTGCTCAATAAAATTTTGAACTACACATTTTCTTAACCATTCTTGTATGTGTTCTCTGGGTAGTTCATAGAATGGTTCAGGATCCATTAGTGATGGCATTGCAATTCTTTTGGCAGGGCGGGGGGCTTGTTGAAACTTGTGTACTGAGATCCATTGTAACTTTATAAAGTTACAGTCACCAAACCAATATTCAAGAATAATAAGAAGAATATTTTAAAGAATCCTGGAGCTTCCTGGGACAGGAATTTGAATTTGAATTGGTAATTTTTTCAAAAAAGAAAATCGCTGGAAACTTATTTGAGACAACTTGGAAATGTTCAATGTAATTTGATTGATAAAAACTAACAAAATTTTGGAATAAGTTTTATCAACATCTTTGATCAGCATAATTTCAGAATTTTTGTTATGAGATCTTCGACGAAATTTCAATCGTGTTAGGAAAATTTGTTTGACCGAAAGTTGAAATTTTTCTTACAGAGTATTCTCTAGTAAACTCTTTAAATTTGCAATAATTGTTAAATTTTTTCTTGAGTCTTGGATAAAATTTTTGTCAAAACCTTCAATGAGTGAAGTTTCAGAATTTTCAAAACGAATTCTTCAAAGTATTGTCAGAATAAGAAGAAGCATAAGAGAAATGCAATAATTGTTAACCTTTTTCATTTAGTCTTGCATAAATTTTTTGTCAAAACCTTCAATGAGTGAAGTTTCAGAATTTTCAAAAGGAATTCTTCGAAGAAATCTCAGAATAAGAAGAAGCATACAAAAATTGCAATAATTGTTAAATATTTTCATTGAGTCTTGCATAAAATTTTTGTCAAAACCTTCGATGAGTGAAGTTTCAGAATTTTCGAAATTAATTCTTCGAAGAAATCTCAGAATAAGAAGAAGAATAAGAAAAATAACTGGTCAACAGAAAATTTGATTTTATGTAAGTTAGTTTTTATGATTACATTTAGATTAGATTTTATGGAATAAATTTTTTTCTAGTAAAATATTGACATTTTTTTCGAAAATTTCGAAATTTTTCGAAAGTTTTTCATGGAAACTTGTTTGACAACTTCACAAGTTTCGTTTAAAATCTTTTTTGACTATGAGTTCAGATTTTTCGACAAGAATTTTTCAACACAAACTCAGAAGTTTTAAGAAAAATTTTTTTTACAGAAAATTATATAAAATTATATATTATATAAGTTTTTATTATATCTATCTATAAAAATCGTAAAATTTGGAACAATTAAAAAAAAAATTTATTAAATATTGGGTCAAATTTTCGTTGAAGTCTTTGATGGATGTCATAAAATTTTCCAGAATGAATTTTAAAATTTTTAGAATTTTTAAAAATAAGTGGTAAACAGAAAATAATATTTTTAATGATAAATATCAGTGAAATATTAGAATTTTGTCAAAATTTGTGACTTGTCTTGTCACAATTTTTGAACAAAATCTTTTATGAGTGTCTTTTGAGATGAGTTTTTCGTAAAAACCTATGAGTCTTGAGAGAAAAGTTGTGGACAGACAGTTAGATTTTAATTAAAAAAGTTTTCTTTTGTAAAATGTCAGAATTTACGAACATTTTTAACATATTTTCATGGAATCTGGACACAAATTTCAGTCAAAATCTTTTATGAGTGTCTTTTGAGATGAGTTCTTTGAAAAAAACTATGAGTTTTGAAAGACAAGTTTTAGATAGACAGTTATATTTTAACTAATAAAGCTTGTAAAATGTCAGAATTTTCAAAATTTATTTAAATTTTTTCATAGAATTTGGAGACTAATTCTATTCAAAATCTTTTATGAGTGTCTCTTAAGACGAGTTTTTCGAAAAAACCTATGAGTTTTGAAAGACAAGTTTTAGACAGACAGTGAGATTTTAATTAAAAAAGTTTTCTTTTGTAAAATGTCAGAATTTTCGAAAATTTTTTAAATTTTTTTATAGACAGTGAGATTTTAAGTAAAAAAATTTTCTTTTGTAAAATGTCAGAATTTTCGAAAATTTTTGAAATTTTTTCATAGAATCTGCAGACAAATTTCATTCAAAATCATTTTTATGAGTAAAGTTAAAATTTTTCGAGATGAGTTCTTGGACCTAATCGCGGAATTTGATAGAATAAGTTTTGGTCAGAAAGTTAGATTTTAAGCAATAAAGTTTTCTGTAGTAAAAACTTAAAACTTCTGTTAAGATTTGTAATTTTTTACGGAAACCTTTAGGTTTCAAAGAATTTTCTGATAAAATCTCGAAACGTAAGTGGTGAATTTTGACTTAATTCTTCAGTTAGTTGTCAGAATTTTTTACGTAAGTTTTTCATAGAAGAAGATGAAAGAAAATGTTGTTCCGAATTTTTTTCATAAATTTTGAACAGTCTCAGAATTTCACCAGAAATTCTCAGTACTCAGTAATAAAATCGCAGAGTTTTCAAGAAAACTTTAAAAACCGAATTTTTACAAGTTTGAAATATTTTTATGGACAGAATTTCGGATTTCGAAAAACAAACATATTTGATAGAATTTCAAAGTTTAGGGTGTAACACTTTTAGTAATAAATCAATATTTTAAAGGCCTTTTTTTGCATGGAACTGTAAAGCTTTCAAAGTTTTTTGTTTCAAAATCTCTGAACCTTGGTGTCAGCTTTTTCTTCCGGAAATATATGTAAATAATTTGGAAAAAGCAGTTTTAAAAGAAAATCTTTTCTAAGTGAGTTGGTTCCAGAGTATTGAAGCTTTTTTGGAATATCGAAATCTTACTGAAAACTGTACATTTCTGAATGGAAATTCAAAACTTCTGAAGCATTCGAAGCACTTTCGTTCTCTCCAATCTCCCAATCAAGGTTGCAGCTAATTTTTTTTATAAATTCTGATTAATTTCTGGAAGTTAGTTTTAATAGAAAACAAGACGTTGTTGGTGTTGATGTTTTTGTTTGTAATGACTTTCTTCTAATAATTCGAGCTTTCGAAATTTTTATTTTGCAAATTCGTGGAATATGATTGAAAACTTTTTCTTATTAAAATTTAAATGTTTTGAGAAATGAGTTGTAAAATTTAAAACAAAACACTGGAGATTTTGTTCACGGAATTGGAAATCTTTGAATTTTTTTTCTATAAAATCTGGAAATCATAGCAACAGTTAAAAACAAAAATATTGGAGAATTTGTTCACGGAAATTGTCTTTGAAATTTTTTGTTTTATTCTTATAAAATCTAGAAATAAAGCGATAATTATTTTTGTTTTCATAAAATCTAAATATTTTTGGAAAAATCAGTTTCAAGAAACAATATTAACAGGTGACCATGTTCAAAGAACCTAGAAGCTTTTAAAGTATGTTTTTTACAAAATTGCGAAATCTTAGTGAAAACTTAATCCATACAAAATCTAAATAATTTCGAAAAAACATCGTCTGACAATATCTCCTATGACAATTTTTCGACTATAAATGAACTAAATAACTTTCTTTGTAAATGATTCTTTGTACGAACTGTTGATATGAATTCCGGGATTACGGGATTTCCATCACTAAACAACCCAACATAGATTTTGTGCTATAAATTGTTAATGAGTGCAAAATTGTTGACAAATATTTGCCATTCGTTTCGAATTAATAAAAGTAGATACATATTTCAGTGTGTTTGCAATTAAAATGTTATCAACTATGCACAGCGGGTTGAGTTGTTGTACACAAAAAGTTTTTTCAAATTTTCACAATTTGGGATCAACGAATTTCGAATAGAATTTAAATCACTTGAAGCATGTTGATTGGTTTCGATTGATTTATTTGTGGTCTAATTATGCTTTTTTTTTAGTTCTTTATTTCCTTATATTTCTTTAAATTTAATGCAATTTAATTTCATCCAATTAAATTCAATTTAATCTTTCCAACAGAAAAATTTAAAGCATTGAAAATTGTTCTTCATTATCCAAATGTTATTTTTACCTGTAAAATTCCAACTATCTGTAAAATAGCCCGAAATTATGGGCTAAAAATAATATAAATCAAATTGTTTAACTTTCCAAAAATATTATTGAACAGAATCTGCATAAATTCATGCAAATTTATGCGACAACAGAAATGCAAACATACACACAAACACACACCCATACAAAACACACAACACAAACGCACATTTGTGAGCAAACAAGACAGCATCGACACGCAAACAGTTTTGCATAAATTTGCGAACGTCAATAAAGTAATTTTTGGCAACAGGCCTCGAAAAACTGCCCTTTGCCCCTCGCCCCTCTAAAGAAAAAACAGTAACAAAATCTGGCAATATTGGCAAAAGTTTTGCCTAAAACTAACACAGCCGCATCGAATGGCCCACATATGACAACCACACACACACACGTAGAGCTCAACAGACAAATATCACTCAATAAATTTAATGCATTATCGGTGCATTTCAGCTCTGCCGCTCAGTGTTGCATTTGGTGGGTCGGTCGACTATAAAAGGGACGAATCGACGAGTCGCTGTGTGGCAACGTGTTTTGAAAATTTGATCACATAAAACGTGCGAAAATGATGCCAATTGCAGTGCAATTTTCAAATAATTGTAACAACAACAACAATCACAAAATAGTGGCAACGCTGGACGAAAGAATGGACAAGTTGAAAGACAACAACAATGTGTAACTCGTATATGTTGAGTTTGTAAATTTGAGTTGCAAATTGTTGCCACAAAACGATGCATTTAAGCTTTGGCAATAACAACTACTATTACAACAACAAAAACGACACGATTCAACAGTCATCAGTTGGTTATAAACGACTGATTTGTGCTCTACTTATGATATAAATAAGAAAAAAAATAAATACAAAAATGAAATAAATAAATAAAATAAAATAATATAAAATAAAATAAATAAAATAAAATAAAATAAAATAAAATAAATAAAATAAAATAAAATAAAACAAAATAAAATAAAATAAAATAAAATAAAATAAAATAAAATAAAATAAAATAAAATAAAATAAAATAAAATAAACTAAAACAAACTGAAATAAAATAAAATAAAATAAAATAAAATAAAATAAAATAAATAAAATAAATACAATAAATAAAATAAATAAAATAAATAAAATAAATAAAATAAATAAAATAAATAAAATAAATAAAATAAATAAAATAAATAAAATAAATAAATAAAATAAATAAAATAAATAAAATAAATAAAATAAATAAAATAAATAAAATAAATAAAATAAATAAAATAAATAAAATAAATAAAATAAATAAAATAAAATAAAATAAATTCAAATAAAATAGAATACAATAAAATAAAATAATATAAAATAAAATAAAATAAATAAATCAAATAAATCAAATAAAATAAATAAAATAAAATTAATAAGATAAAATAAAATCAAAAAATAAAATAAAATAAAATAAAATAAAATAAAATAACATAAAATAAAATAAAATAAAGTAAAATAAAATGAAATAAAATAAAATCAAATAAAATCAAATAAAATAAAATAAAATAAAATAAAATAAAATAAAATAAAATAAAATAAAATAAAATAAAATAAAATAAAATAAAATAAAATAAAATAAACTAAAATAATATAAAATAAAATAAAATAAAATAAAATAAAATAAAATAAAATAAAATAAAATAAAATAAAATAAAATAAATTAAAATAAAAAAAATAAAATGAAATGAAATAAAATAAAATGGAACGAAATAAAATGAAATGAAATGAAATAAAATAAAACAAAATTAAATTAAATGACATGAAATGAAATAAAATAAAATAAAAAAATAAAATAAACCAAAAAAAAATAAAAAAACTAAATAAAAATAAAATAAAATGAAACCAAACTTGAGGTTTTTTAGGAAAAGTTTTGGGTAAAAATTTTGTATTTTAGTAACAAGTTTTTGTATAGTAAATTCGCAAAATTAGCGAGGCAGGTCTTTTTTACTAAATCTGGAAACTATGATTTTTGATATAAAAATTTGGTTACTTTCGAGGTACAGTTTTAATAAAATTCCTTAAATATTCATACCAGAAGCGTTGCTTGTTTCACCAGGAAACCATCTGAAAAGCGACCAGACAGTGATTCCCTCTTAAATGCTTAAAATTTCCATGTATTGCACATGCGAGGAGGAATTTCGGGGGTTCAGAACCCCATAAATATCTGTTTATTACAAAAATGATGGGTGGATAATGGAATCTGACTATATAAAAAGTTCTGTACGAAACTCCTAAAAAACAATCCATACATTTCTATTACTGAAAACCCCTCCATACGGCTATTACAAGCGGCCGACCAAAGTGAAATTGTACAACCCGATAATTCGGCGTAGGGTACAAACAACGAATTGCTGTAAAAATATTCTGTGCAGTTTGCACTAATCCACTGCCATTTAGTGTTTAGAACATTGTCCACTACCCAAATTCGAGTCCAGTCGCAATTTTGCTGCTCATTGCTGCTCCGGCATGCCGCCCTCCTGCCCCCCGGCTTTGAATTGCGCTCACATCGCTTATGCACATTCACGTCTGTTGCTTCATATGTAAATTTTATAAAAGTTAAATTTGTACATTTTCCGAATTTATGTTCGCCCCGGTGTATGCAGAGTGCATACGAAATAAAATGCAAATTGCATTAAGTGCTTTTGAATTTAGTGCCGCATTTCGTTGCCGTACGCAGCCCGGCTCGTTTGCGGTGCGGCAGCGGCAGCGGCAGCGGAGGGGTGAGAATTAGAAAGAGGCGGGGGTTGGACGGGGCGAGGCTACAGGCAAATTGCATGTGCTGGCGCTGGCCACTGTCACTGCGAACTGGCCAGAAGCCAGTAGTGGCAAGGAGTGCCGTCAAAATGGTAACAGCAGCAACCGGACTTTAAGGCCGTGTTTGATTTATTTAACCGCGTGTGCGTTGTGTTGCTGTGTGTGCGGCACTTGCAACTTGCACCCTGTTGCCAACGGTACATTTCCGCATCTTATAAAATATGCAAAAAGGGTTTCGAGCGTCTTGCATTTGGGTTCACTTTTGAACTGTTGCTGCCATGGCAGTTCGGTTGTTTGGGGGTTGGCAATGAGTTGTGGCCCAATCTGGCTATTTGTTTAATAGAATCTCGATTGAGAAGTTAAAACTGAGAAATCTTTGTGTAGGACTTTATGCTTTGCATGTTTGCTTTACTATGCGAGCTGCTCAGAGAGTTGAATGTCCTTAAGTGAAGCAATTTTGATGGTGATATACAAATTGTGGTCATGGTTCTAGAACAAAACACAAATTTTTGTATCTTTCGTTTCTTTAAGAACATTAAACAGCGCAGCTCTGGTTCTTTAAGGTTAGATTTATTAAATTTTAAGCGTTTTTATGTCAGTCTTGACTACTTAAAAACTCCAAAGGATGGATCCTTTTTGGGTGAGATTTCTGTTGAGCTTCGAAAGACCAACAGATCTGGTTGGGTTCGACTTTTAGTTGAAGTTGCTTCAGTAAGAGAAGGCACATTGATTCACTGTTTCTCAGATCTCTGTTAGATCTCCTTCAATTTTGCTAAGTTTAGTTTGTTAAGTCAATGACAAACTAAAGCTTAGTTTGTCAAGTCAATGACAAAGTTTAGTTTGTTAAGTCAATGAATAATGAATGAAACAATGAATAGAATAATTTCATACAAGTTGAACTTTAGAACTGAGAACCTAAAACTTAAAAAAGTTCTCTGGGGCCATTTTAAAATCAACTTTAGAGAAAGTGAAGTTTATATCCACAGTTTGATCCACTTTATTAAAGTCAGAGAGGATTCTGGCAATTGGGGAAAAATTCATAACTACACAAATCCATTTTAACATAGAAAGTGAGATCAATGCGATGAGCTTTTATAAGATACCAGGAAGGCAATAGACCCTAACAGCGACAAACTATCAAAACTACAACAAATTAGATATTACACGAACATTAAAAAGATTACGATTCTTCTATTTTCAAGCGTCTTTAAATATTTTCAAAGTTCTCAAATCAGTCTTTATTGGAAATGTTTACTATTCTTGCTTTTCTAAAACACCTTTGAGTACATCGTCTTGTAAGATTTTAGCGTTTTTGAGGATCATCTAGGTTTTTTGTTTAGAAAGTTTTTGAATTAATACTCTTGAAGTTTCCGTGAATCCTTGTTTGTTGTTGTTCTTTTTAGATCTCCGTTAATGTTTTCAAAGTTCTCAAATCAGTCACTGTGGGAGAGTTTTATTTCTTAGACCAAGATCTAGTAAGACCAATTCCATTCTTTCCAATGTTCGGTACGAACTTCAATCAATCACAAGCACTTCTTTGAACAATCTCTGAACATTTTAAACGTCCTCAAAGGCTGGTTTAACTTCTTGTTTTGAAAATTCTTTGCGTAAATCATTCTGAACGTTTAATAAGTTGATTGATAAACTTATAAAATGTTATCAATCAACGTTCTATAAGTTGATTGATAGACTTATGGAACGTTTAGAGTGATTTACTCAAAGAACTTTTAAAACAAGAAGTTAAACCATCTGTTTTAGGAGACGTTTCAAGTCATAAAAGACGTTAAGGTTTGTTTTTTTTTCTAATTCTTTGGTTTGGCTTTTTCACGGCATTGTTGTTACCATAAGAAACTTTATTACTTAAGAAGTTAAAGTAAGAGACATGAGAAGTGATTGCGCGCTTCAGTAGAATCGAGTTATTTTATTTTAAACTTACTGTTTGGATTTTTATGCTCTTTAAATTTAATTAAAGTTGTTTGCTTACCTGCAATAAAAGAGAAATAAAGTTTTGGTTAATTTTAAAATATTTAATAAAATTCAGAAAAGTTTATTTGAAAATGGTTTTCGTCAAATCGTGTGTAAAATTTCTGTAAAAGCACAAAATCTGTTGGGCCGATTTTTCGTTGTTATAGGTTCATACTTCTGGTGTTTAAAGTATTGAGAGACAATCTAATGTCAGTGTTGCCAGATCAGGAGATTTTCTCCTAGATTTAGGAGATTCTTGGCCTTTTAGGAGAATTTTTAGGAGAAAGACTTGTTTGAGTGAAAAATTAGTTTAAGTTAAAGACAATTTTTTGAATTTAATTTTGATTTTTTTTTAATTTTTTAATTTTTTTTATTTTATTTTGTTTTATTTTATTTTATTTTATTTTATTTTATTTTATTTTATTTTATTTTATTTTATTTTATTTTATTTTATTTTATTTTATTTTATTTTATATATTTTTTTTAGTCCGTTTAACCGAAACTTTGCATAAGAGAAAAATTCGGTTAAGTAAAAGAATATTTTTTTTAATTTTTAAATTTTTTTTATTTAACTGAAATATAAACTCTGGTCCGATTTTGGTATTTTGCCTGAAAATTAGTTCGTTTAAAAATTAAAATTAAATTAAATAAAAATTTAGGTTAAGTGAAAAAATATTTTTTGTAATGTTAATTTTTTTATTTTTTTTCATTTAGCCCGAAACTTTGTATAAGTGAAAAATTTGGCCAAGTAAAAAAAATTTTTTTTAAATTTTGATTTTTTTTAATTTTTGTATTTAACTAAAACATAAATCCAGGTTCCACTTTTTAAGTATTTTGTCTAAAAATTTGTTCGTCTCAAAATTAAAATATATTAAAATTAAAATTTAGATTAAGTTAAGGAATATTTTTTTCGTTTAACCAAAAACTCCGTTTAACTTAAATAGAAATCAAGGTCAAATTTTTTCTTGAGTATTTGGCCTGAAAATTAGTTCATATAACTGAAACTTCGCATAAGAAAAATTTCGGTGAAAGAATATTTTGACTCCAAAACATAAATTTTCTTATACTATTTCAACTCCGTTTAAGTTAAAAAATTTAATAATTTCATTTCAAAATTTAAAACAATTGTCCTGTTATCATTTGGCCGTAGTATTACATCCCTGATAAGTGAATGAGCTGATTTCGTTAATTGGTGCGGTTGGTTTTTGATCTTTCAACAACATTAGAAAATTTTGAAATTAGAAGGTTTGTTCTTTTCACTCATCTTTCTTTTAACTACACCGAATTGAAAGGAATTTCACTTAACGCGAGTTCGTTTCACCGGAATGTGCTGGATATATTTTTATTTTGAATATTGCGAAAACATTTTTTGAGCTATTTAGTATGAAACGTAATAGAAAAAGTAGACAGAAACACACGCGAAGACGGTATTTTGATATAGAAGATGATCTGATATTAAAACCATGGCAAACTTCTACAGTTAAAAAGATATGGCCAATACTTTTTTTTGAAACGCACTGTATGACTGATCATATGGTCTCGCTAGGCGCTACCGGGTTAATTGAGAACAACAGTGAATTGCAACAAAAAGGTGGAACATCAACTCGAAGTTAATGGGACTCGACTGTACTTAATTGGAGTGCTAAATGGTTTTTGCTTTTCTTTGTAGAGGAAATTGACTAATAATAGCGATTTCTAAGGCTCTATGAGATGATGGATTACTTCGCCAAAGCGCGTCAAAAGTCTATTCTTTACTATTCAATATTGTTGGAATCTCTGGGGTAAATTAGTTGAAGCTTTCCTTAAGATTCTTTGAGATTCAGAGTAATGAAGAAGACTGGCGCAAGATTACGTGAAAGTTTTATAGGATTTCTTAAGAAATAATTTAGCTTGAAGAATGACTTATACCGATTTCATAGCATTTCATCATAGTGCGAGGCTCTCTCGGTTTTTATGACTCTCACCGAAATACTTAATTACACCTCATGTCCGCTTTTATGGTATCACCAGGCGTTGACTTGTTGGCCTTTGCGTGTGTTGCGGCAATTAATTTCTGAGCCCGAATAACCAAATTCACGCTCACTCTCCAACTTGTGCATAATGTTATTAACGCTACTAAAAATAAATATTTTCAGAGGTATTGTTTTCTTGTTTTGATATGCGACACCGACGGCTGCATGACACAGCATTAATTTAACTTAATTTAATTTGATTTTTTTGTTTATAAAGTAAAAGCCCAAAATAGACTTTCACAATGCGGCAGCTTTGACAGTTTTTGTGCTGTCAATTAAATATGTTGCAAACATGCGTTGGTTGTTCTGTTTGATGGTGATGGCTACTTGCTGGTATTTAGTAGAGAGGGGAAAGGGGCGTAAAGCTGTTCGGCTCGGACACTAAATTAGCATTAGTGATGCTTACGGGAGCAGTTAGTGGCGGTTGGCCGAACGCAGAATTGTGCAGTTGAGGCCAAAACACATTTAAATTTATGTTAATAGATAAGCAATTATGCCATATTTATGTATAAGCAGGCAACGTTCGAACAATGTTAACAATAACAACAATGACAGTAACTTCAATAACAACAACAACAATGTAAACAACAAACAATATGCAAAATAGATTGTCAATAGTTGCCAGCTGACAATGCTGCAATTGCTCTGTATATACATACATATATACATATATATAGTTAAATATATATATATAGATTTGTATATGTATTGCTGTTAGTGTTATTGTTGTCGTTGACAGTTTGGCGCAGAGCAACATACAAATTGTCAACGTCATATTGCAGTTCAATTTTCAATTCTTTTCTACAGTGGGCGCCATTGTTGCTATGTGCTTTTGTTGTTGTTGTTACTATCGAAAATTGTTGTATGTATTACAATGTGCTGCTTGATGCTGCTGCTTTACTGTATTTATGTTGCATAAATATACTTACACACACACATGTATGCACGCATACAATGACAACACAAACAACAACAACAACAACAACAACAACAATAACGAGATCAACATAACGGCACTGCGAAGCGGAAATGCAAATGCGTACAATGTTTGTTGTTGTTGTTGTTGCTGCTTTCGTTGTTGCATCCTGCTACTGTTGCTTGACAATTCTGTTGTTGTTGTTATTATTGTTGCTGTTGCCGCTGTCGCAACAAACGGAAACTGAATAAACACCACTGCACGCTGTCGTCAGCGATGGAGCCAAACGCTTCTCGTGCGATGGCAATGCTGCTTGTTGTTGTTGTTGTTCTGATGAAATGTGCAATGGGGTTTGAAGCGGAAAGAGAGAGAGAGAGAGAGTTGCAAGCAAGCAAAACAAAATAAAATGGCGCTACTCATAGCAACATTTCGCATGCACTCAACGCACAAGTAGGCAGTCATTCATTCATTCATTTAGATGCAGAAACGCACACGTACACTCATTCATTCACACACACTCGTTCATGTTCTTGTTGTTGTTGTTGTTGTTGTAGCGGTTATTATGCTACGCAAATAGCACAGAAGGCAAATTGTTTAAATGAAACGCAACGAAGGCGCAACGCGTCGTTTTGGTTTGATGCGCGTGTTGCTGTTACTGTTGTTGTTGTTGTACGTCCATGTCGTCGCCATTTCAGCCGCCGTTTGGTTTTTGTTTGTGCATGTCGCATACAATTGCAATTTTTGCTCATTTGCATTTTAACAAAAATAATCACCGCTCATCATTGGTTCATGTCTTCGTCATACAACAACAACAACAACAACAACGACCATAGTTGTTGTCGCTAAAGCAATGGCGGTATTTACATCATTATCATTAACGTTTGTTTTAATGTGTCTGCGGTTGTTGTTGTTGTTATGTGACACGTACGCCCGCACACATTCACACACACACGCACACACATCTACATATACGTGCAGACCACATTAACGTACGTGTGCGTGCATTCATGCAAACTGTCTGTGCGCGTTGTCGTCGTCATTGTTTAACGTTAAATAAATGCAACAAGCAAAGGCGCGCGCCGATCGGCCAAGGCAACACTTATTATTATTATTACGCGTCACTTTTGTTTTCGCTTTGCTACTGTTGTTGTTATTAAAATGCACTGACGTTCAATTAAAAGGAAAAAGAGTGCGGGGGGAAAAAATTAAATGATATGCACACGCGCCACGCACACATTTTGACAGTTGCATTTCCATTCTGACAGCTACGCTGGTGTCTGACATTCTCGCCGCAAATTTGCCGTCACTCTTGTTGCAGTTAAACCGCTGCAACATCTTTTAAGTTGCGTGTGGTGCAGTTTACCCCGAAGCGTTTTGGTTGAGGGTTCTAGCTAGATAGATAGATAGATAGGTTCTAGATTCAAATATCCAAAATATCTTTTTGTTACAAAAATTGTGAGCGGAAAATATGGTTTCGAATGGTATTGGACTCTAAAGTTGCGTTTAGTGTATAGAATCCTTTCCAAAATTAAATCCTATCATTTTGGAAAGGATTCTATACAACTTTTGAGTCCAATACCATTCGAAATCATATTTTCCACTCACAATCATTGTAACAAAAAGATATTTTGGATAATTGAATCTCGCCGCCATTGCTGCCATTTATGCTTTAGTAACAATATTTGTTTGTTCGAAATTCATGCCATCAATTTCAGATATATCACTGACTTTGTCACTAAAGACTTTGCCATTAAAACTTAACTTTAGTGAAAATTACAGATAGACGCAATCGAATATAAACACTCGATATGTTGCGTAAATATACTTATGTCACATGATTGGCATTTGCTTCATGAACTGCAAAGAGTTATTCAGCTCATCTGACCTAACATCGGTTTTATTAGATTATTTAGCTGTCAATTGTGGCATATTTGGTAGCTGTCATATGAGAAATCCCAAAGACATTATCGGATTTTGCATTTTGCATCTGCCTCACTTCCCCAGAGAGCTGCAAAATTATGCAAAATTTGTTACATTAATCAACTGCAAATCATTGAAAAGCGAACAGACAACGAGGAAAACATTTAAGACAGATTTACGCGCAATAATATTGCACAATCCCATTTAGCTAAACAGCAGCCAAGCAATGTTATTCGCATTTAGACAATGGCAAATGATTGCCAGATATGCTCATCTCGGATTTGTGAATATATATATAAATGTGTCTATATGTATTCATGCATAAATGCAGTAATGCAGAAAGAGAGAAAGAGAAAGCTAGATAGAGATTGAGAGATCTCTAATGCAATGCATTTCACATTGAAGCATTCAGTCAATTTGACAAGTTGACTTTGTAATCGCTGTCATAACCAGGCAGCCAGTCAGTCAGCCAGTCAGCCAAAGGTGAATCCTTCGACTGCGTTTTGGTGAACGAACCGCTCGCTCAATCACCATTCGAATATCTAATATCCATTCTTATGAAGCAATTTTGCATAATGTCCGCACCGGCAGACAGACAGCTGTGTGCAGTGGTGTAAACAAATTAAAATGAAATTTAAGGCCACATGGCAGCATGTGGCCGTGGAGAGTGAAAGGGTCGCATGCAATTTGCTGCAACACAGATTTTCACAATCCGACATGAAGGCATTTAAAATAACAGCTAACACAAACAACAACAACAACAACAATGTAAATAATAATAATAACAACATTTTGTGTGCAACACTTAAGAACACTCAAGAAGGGCTTAGTAGGGGAGAGAAGCGGAGTTGTAGGGGGCAGAGAGGGGCAGCGTAAGTGAAGACCAGCAATTACTTGCAAATTTCAAACAGTGAAAATGGCACAAAACGTTTTGGCACCAACGAGTAGGAGAAGCGAGATTACAGAGAGCAGAAAAGAGACAGCACGAGTTGAAGATAGAGAAAGCAATGCAGCCAGTGTGGAGTTGAGACAAAGACAACGTGTGGGCGCTGTGTGTCGGTGTGGCAGTTGCAGTGTTCGCAAATTCAAAGGCGATAAGCAATTTTCAATATGTGTGCTTAAGTTAAGGCAAATTGTCGCACACACGCACACATACAAACATCAGACAAACACCCACAACAACACACAGAAACACGCACATAAACACTTTGCCAAATTGAGTGCATTAGTGTTGGTGACAATTTGTTTATGGTCGCCATGCGTTCATGCACATAAATGTATATGTAAGTATGTGTGTGTCTATTTGTGTCGTTGTGTATGTGTGTCGTTGCATATTGGCATTTCGCACAATAGGCGATAATAATATTTGGAAAATGCAAATTCAAATTTAAATTCCTGCCAAATATGTTTTGGCAGCAGACAGCACAAAATTTCAACCAATGCGTTTTCTGGTGTTGCTGCTGCTTCTTCTTCTACTACTTTATCCTTATTGCAGCTTCTTCTTCTTCTTCGCCTTTATCGTTTCACAGCAGCTAACTGTGCGGTGGCCGTGTGACTGTCACTTGAGTTGCTGTCATTGACGGTTATTGTCGATATGCGAAATTTTTTGGCAATATTGTGGCAATTTGTTTTTATTGTTGTTGTTGTTGCTATTATAATGCATTTTGTTGCAATTCTTGCCTCTGCACAGTTGGCACGTTTGAAGATTACATTTGTTGTTACTGTAAATTGCCTTATGGCAACTGTTGTTGTTGTTGCCGTATGATGGTCACATGAAATGTTATGACATTATTGTTACATTGTAGTTGTTGTAGTGTTATTTAAGGTTTGAGAAAGATTGTGATGATGAGAGTTGTTGTTGTTGAAGTAGTTTTATTGATTTCTTGTTGTGATTGTTGCAATAGTTGCTGTTGTTGTTATTACTAACGTAGGTGTCAATATGGTGATTTATGTTGTTGTTGCATAGTTTGGTTGTTATTTTGTTAAGCCTTGTGTGTTATTGTTGTTATTATTGAAGTTGTTTTTATTGTTGTTGTTATTATTACTATTTTTGTTTTTTAATTGTTGCTTTTATTGTTGTTGTTGCATAGTTTTATTGTTGTTTTGCTAAGCATTATGTGTTGTTGTTATTGTTTAAGTTGTTTGCATTGTTGTTGTTAATATTATTTTTGTTTTTTTTTTAATTTATTTAGTAAGTGTTGTTGTTGCATGTTTTGTTTGTAGTTGTTTTGTTAAGCATGGTGTGTGTTGTTGTAATTATTGAAGTTGTTTTTATTGTTGTTGTTATTATTATTATATTTGTTTTTTAAGTTGTGGTTTTTATTGTTGTTGTTGCATCGTTTTTTTGTTGTTTTGTTAAACATTGTTTTTTGTGTAATTACTGAAGTTGTTTTTGTTGTTGTTGTTACTATTGTTTCTGTTATTATTTTTGTCGTTAGTGTTGTTGTTGCATACTTTTGTTGTTGTTTTGTTAGCATTGTATGTTGTTGTTAATATTGAAGTTGTTTATATTGTTGTTGTAATAATTTTTGTTTTTTAGATTGTTGTTTTTAAAATTGCTGTTGTTTTTATTGTTGTTGTTATAATAGTTGTTGTTGCGTAGATTGATTGTTATTTTGCTAAGCATTGTGTGTTGTTGTTAATATTGAAGTTGTTTTTATTGTTGTTGTTGTTGTTCTAATTTTTGTTATTTTTAATTGTTATTTTTAATGTTGTTGTTGCATACTTTTGTTGTTGTTTTATTAAGCATCGTGTTGTTGTTACTATTGAAGTTGTTTATATTGTTGTTGTTATTATTATTTTGGTTTTTTAAATTGTTGTTTTTATTGTTCTTGTTGCATAGTTTTGTTGTTGTTTTGTTAAGCATTCTATGTTGTTGTTACTGTTAAAGTTGTTTTTATTGTTGTTGCTATTATTTTTGTTGAAGTTGTTGTTTTATTGAAGTTGTTATTTTTGTTGTTGTTATTATTGTTGTTGTTGTATAGTTGTGTTGTTGTGTTTAGCTATGCTGTTGTTTTGTTAAGCGTTGAATGTTGTTTTTTTTATTTTATTTTTATAAATTTATTTTTTCTTTTATTTTTATTAATTGTTGTTGTTACAAATCTTGTTTTTTTTAATATTCTTGTTGTTTTTATTGTTGTACTTCTTTCTTGTTAATGTTACCGGTTGTTGCTTATATTTGTTGTTGCTTCAACTAAAGTTATGTTGTTGTGTTTATCTAATGATAGCAACATTAGTATTGCTTTCATTGTTGTTATTGCTTTTTTGTTATTTTTAATGAAAATATATTTGTTACTGTTGTTGTTGTTGCTGTTGATATTGCTGAAAGTTATGCCAGCATATGCAGCGCTGCAAAATGTAACATTTCACTTAATGCACTACAACAATAACAACAATAACAACAAGCATTATAATAACAAAAACAACAACAAGAACAACAACAACACTATTCCAAACATAAGCAAAACCACTGTCGGTGTGCGCGTTTGCAAGCGTTGAGAATTGTATGCGAATGTATGTGTCTATGTGTGTGTGTGTGTGTTTGTGTTTCGGTTAGTGTGTGTTTGGCTGAGAGCGTTTCACGCATTTGCCATATTTCACTTGCAGCAAATGTTGCCGTTGATTGCCAAGTGATGCTGCAATGCGCATTTATTGTTGTTGTTGTGTTTGTTGCATTTCCTGCGCTCAGCATACAAGCGCCGAAACCTACATTTCATGGCATATTTGGCTAGTTTTGTAGCTCGTTTTTTGCAATGTTTTTCATTTTTCCTCAAACGATCAGTTAGCTTTTGTCTCTGCCATTCTCCCTCAACCCCTTATCCCGTTTTTCCTTTCCCATTCGTATTCCTCTTCAACGCCTTAGTGACGCTTCTCTGCATGCCAAACTAGCTCAACACTTTTGAAACGCCATTGCCACATTAGCACGTAGCAGCAGAGTGGGAGGCGGGCGAAAGGAAAACTGATAGCCGCATTGGGGCCAAAGCACTGCCGAGCTTTGCGGAGGAGTGTTCGCTTTGCCGCATAAATCATAATCACACCCATAGCCCGACACAGGCGCTCGCCCGCTGCCATGGCCCGCAATCCAATGCCAATCCAATTGCCAAAAACTAACTGAACGCGTCTGCTCGACGTTCTCTCGCTTTGGCAGCTGGTGTTGCATTCAGCTGGCAAAAACAACAAAACAGAAAAATGAAAATCAAAAATGAAATAAAAATATTGGCGTATTGCGGAAAGTTGGCTGAGCGATTGGTTGCGGGGGAAGAGGAGAAAAGGGAGAATGAATTTTTGGCTCACGCTGCTTTGCCTTTAGACTGATGTTTTTATTTGATTCGTTGGCGCTACTTTAATGCAGACACACACTCACATTCACACACATACACATGCATAGTCAAACTTACTTGCAGCCAGTCAGCATTCAGAGCTTGGCTGACGGCTTGCGTAGCTGCTGAAATTTAAACATTCACCGCATATTATCGAACATTGATGGAATTGTTCGCAGCTACACATGCGAACTGACGATACACTCACACTCACACACAGACACACACACAGACAGACACTCAGAGCCGAACGAATGCATAGCTAAATATGTGCGCGTTCGCTTGCATTGGCTTGCAAACACCCACACAAGCGCACACACACTCACACACGCACACTCGCACACAAGTAATTGCAAGAGCTCACACGAGTGCGGTGTCCGTTTGTATGGGAGGAAATTACATTTCGATAGCTGCGATAAGGCGCCAAGTGTGCGCCTCGCATTTATGACGATTGTTAAGAGCCAACAAATTTCCCAGCTGCATTCAAATTGTTGGCCATGGCTTTGTGGCAAGAGAGTGGCCGGGCCAGAGATAGAAAGAGAAAACAACCTGCTATTCTGGCCGAAAATTTCAGCCGAGATTTTTGTGTTGGCCGCAATTTGCTGTACGATTGCATCGGTAAATTTTAATTAACAAATGGTGCTGCTTGTTTGTGTGTGCTGCCATTATAATTGCATTGCGAGGGTGGGGGGGGATGGGGAAATTGCTGTTCGAACCTCCTGCAAATGCAGTTTAACAATGTCTGCATTTCGAAAGAAGTTTCGATACGCATTGATTTTCCTTCAATTTTCTGGAAATGCGTCATTTGTGGCTTTGCAGGTTATGTCGGTCGTCTGCTTTGCATATTTTGTGGCGCAAAAATTAATCATTCTAACATTTGAAATTAGTTTCAATTACAGTTTGTTATCTTTTTGTCTCATTTCAAATGAAATGCCTTTGAATTGTTTTTGAAATGAATTTTATATTAATGTCAGTTGAATTGAGTTTAAATTTCAGTTTAATTGTATTTGAATAGAAATTCTATTTAACTTCTATTCTGTTTCCGTTTAATTTCACAATAATTTCAATTTTAAATCGATTTAATTTATATTAAATTAGTAACTAAATGTAACTAAAATGAAATAAAAAAAAAAAATTTTATTGTTTATAATGTAATCAATGTTTATAATGTTATATAATTTATTTATAATGTAATCAATTTAACATTTAATTTTTTTTAATTTTAAATACATTTAATTAAATTACAATTTGATTGATTTTTTAATGGTTTGAATTGATTTGGTTTGATTTTATTTGATTTGATGTGATGTGATGTTATTTGATTGGATCTTATTTGATATGATTTGAATTGATTTGATATAACTTGAGTTGATTTGATTTGATTTGATGTGATGTTATTTTATTTGACTGGATTTGAATTAATTTGATTTTTGTGATTTAATTTGGTTTAACTTGATTTGGTTTGATTTATTTCGTTTTGATCGGATTTGACGTGATTAAATTTGATTCCACCAGATCGTCTATATAGCACTTAGGATATACTTAACTTCGTCCAATGCTTTCATTTTGCAATATCAAACATTTCACTTGCGTAACCACGTCCCATTCATTCGAAACCCCTCAAAGTATGCTACACAACTTTGATTTTTGCACATTTTACTGGCCTCTTATGAAACGAACGTTTCGTATCGTCAAAGGCGAGTGAAATGCGCAACTTGCCAACTTTCGTTTTAAATTGCTCAATTAAAAATTTCTGCAGCATTTAATGTGAAGGGCCAATGTCGAAAATGTGCGCGCGGCACACAAGTCGAAAGCAAATTGATGCCGCATGCTTGAGCGCGAATTTCTGTGAGTACTGAACTAACCTAAGCCACTGGAAAGGAAAGAGCGACGCAGTATCGATTGGTGTCGCACTACAGTTGCTGTGAGCGTGTGTGTGTGTGTGTGTGTTGGGGGTGTTTTGTGCGTGCGGTCGGCTGCCAGCAAACATGCAACGCCGCATTGCGCTGCAAAGGACGAAACGCGCTGGTAGTGTGTGCCCAGAGTGAGAGCAGCGCGGGTGGTAACGGGGAGGCAAGGGTGGTGGCGGCGATGAGTAGCTGCTTATCGGCGCATAGTCTCAAGTTCTGGCCTCAATTTAATGGGCTGTTTGCTGGGCTCGGCCGAGCCGGGTTGCTGCCACACCACATCAAAACGAGTGGTGGGTGGGTGGGGAGGAGGCATAAAAGAAAAAACGCCGAGTGTGCTCGACTTGGGGAAATTACATTTCAGGCGATAGCGGGCAATTAATTGTCTCTGTCTATGTGTGTGTGTGTGTGTGTGTTGCTCAAGTTTTGCTCTACTTATGCTGCCTTACCCCCAAAGAACGCATCAAATTTGTGGCAATATTTTGTTTAGCAAAGGCAAAGCCCTTTGGAAAGTCCATTTAAAACTGAAACGCGGCCCGGCGAGCACAAAATTTCAATTCCCAATGCTACACAGCTCCTTAAACACCCACACGCACACACACACACTCACACAAAAAGTGAATAACAAGGAAAATGTGCAATTTAACCGAAATGCTTTGGCAGCTTTGGTGCGAGAAAGAGTGCGCTTTAGTATGAAAGAGAGAGCGCAAAGTTGGGCGCGCGAGTAATCTAAAAGGACATTATCCTTTGTGCGTTTTGGTTGTTGCCTGATTTCGGGCGCTTAACTGGTGCTCCGCCACTGATGAAGCATCTAACGAACTCAAGCAACAAACACAACAACAATCAACAACAATAAACAACAACAACAACGACAGTAATTTTAAACTACAATTTGATAATTCGTGGCTGGCGTTGCGACTTGCAGCGGCAGCTTGCTGCTCGTTATTTGTGTTTGGTTTAAGTTAACAAAAGCTCATTAAGCCTAAGCGTCATTTTGCCGCTGTGGCTGCCTTCAGTTCTTCTTCTTGTGCATTGTGTCACTGCCTGTGTGTGTGAGTGTTTAGTTGATTCAGTAAATGAAAATATTAAAGTTATGCCTGCGATATCCTTTGCAGCTTTCAGCACTTTGCCAAGATTTCGTTCGAGCGCAGTCAAGTCAACTCTGCCGTCACACACTGCACATTTTGCGCACGAATCGGCTGACGGGTTGACTGGCTGAACGGGCTGAAAGGCTGCCTGGCTGGTACGTGCGGGTCGGGCGTTAAATTTTAGTGCTGGGCACAACGTTGCGTCTTCTTCGTCTTCTTATGCGCAAATATTGACTTTGGTTTAGAGGTTTTTGTTGGCATTTTGCTAAAGTTGGATTGTTGTAAATGTTGTGTTGATTTTGTGTTTTTGGCGCATTTGCAGTGAAGGTTTCCGTTTGAAATTTGTGCAAACTATAAATAAATTCAAACTGGTTTACTTTTCGAATACACAAACACACACACATATATGTAAATATATATTTATATATAGACGGAGGGACTGAAATACACACACATATATATATAGGGACATGAACACACATACATTTACAAATATCGGCAAACGAACAAGTCAGCGCGCCCGAAATGTCTTGTCTGTGTGGGCTTTGAACTAGTTGTTGTTATTATTGTTATGAATTTTCGACTTCAGTTGTTGTAGTTGTTGTGTTTTAAAATTCCATTTTAATCTAAATGTTGTTATTAAATATCTCCGTATTGACTTTGGCCAAGCGATGAGCTTTCCTTGTCTCTCGGCCAGTTGTTTGCACCCTACACTGCGCATGTTGCGACATTTTAAGCGTGAGATGTTAATAATTTCTTAAATGAACTGAATGCCTATTTATTGTTATTAGTCGGTAAGAATTGTTAATTCATAGACTTAATAAATAAATAAATAAATAAATAAATAAATTTCAAATCAAATTCCTATCATTTCAATTGATGGTGTTTCTGATTAATTAATTTAATTTAGTTTCATTATGTTTTCATTTAATTTTGTTTCAGTTCGGTTCGGAAAGTTCATTATATTCCATTGTAATGATTTCTCTCATTCCATGTTTTTCGTTTCATGTCATTTCATACTATTTCCATTCAATTCATTTCATTATGTTCCATTTAATTCCGTTCCGGTTCATGCTAGTTCATGCCCTTTGTTTCCTGGTACTTTGTTTCATATCATTTCATTCATTTTAATCTGTTTCATTGCATATAACTCATTCGGTTTCATGTCATTTGATATCATGTCACTTCGAATCATATCGTTTTATATCGTTTTATTACATTCTAGTTCATGCTATTTTATTCATTCAGTTTCAGTGCATTCCGTTTCATGTATTTAATTGTCAGTTATGTCATTTTATACTATTTCCGTTCAACTATTTTATGATGTTCCATTTAATTTCGTTCCGGTTCATGGTATTTTATGTTCCATGGTATTCCGTTTCATATAATTTCATGCATTTTAATTTGTTTCATTGCATATAAATCATTCTGTTGCATGTCATTTGACATCAGTTCAGTTCGAATCAGCTCGTTCTATATCGTTTTATTCCGTTCTAGTTCATGCTAGTTGATCCATTCAGTTTCAATTCATTCCGTTTCATGTATTTAATTGTCAGTTATGTAATTTTATACTATTTCCGTCCATTCAATGTATTATATTCCATTTAATTCCGTTCCATTTCATAGTATATATACACTATTTCCGCTCAGTTAATTTTATTATGTTCCTTTTAATTCTGTTCCGTTTTATGGTAGTTCATGCCCTTCATTTCATGGTACTTCGTTTCATGTCATTTAATGAATTTTCATTTGTTTTATTGCATATAAATCATTCCGTTTCATGTCATTTGATATAATTTCGGTTTCGAATCATCTCGTTTGATTTAGTTTTATTCCATTGTAGTTCATGCTAATTTATTCATTCAGTTTCTATGCATTCCGTTTCATGCATTCCGTGTTTTGTCATTTTATATTATTTCCGTTCAATTATTCTCACTATTCATCATTTCATTCCGTTCCGATTCAAGCTAGTTTGTGCATTTTGTTTCATGGTATTCTCTTTCCCATAATTTCATACATTTCAAACTGTTGCATTGCATAAAAAACAGTCCATTTCATGTCGTTTCATTTATTACGTCCCATCACGTTCCATTTCGTTCATTCCGTTTCACATAATCCCATGTATTCCATTTTGCTGTGTTACGTTTATGTAATTTCACTCATTACGAACAATTATGTTGAGTTTCTAGTTATTTATTTCATTCTGTTCCATTTCAGATCCTTCCATTACATGCCATGTTAATCATTATCAATTAAATAATAAAGTAACTTATTAATTTCATTCATTCCGTTCCATTCCATCTACTTTCATTTCATGCCCTGTTAATCCATTTCAATCCATTAATGAAATTTCATGCATTTTGTCATTTCATATCTTTCGTTCTGCTCCTTTCATGGCATTTATAATTGAATTAATAATAATTTGTTATTTATAAAAAACTCGGTTCAGTTTCAAGAAATTTCATTTATTTCGTTCCATGCCAGATACGTTTATTTTATGCCCTGTTAATCCATTTCAATCCATTCATGAAATTTCATGCATTTTGTCATTTCATGTCTTTAGTTCTCTCCTTTCATGTCGAATTTCATTTATTCCGTTCCATTCCAGATACTTTCATTTCATGCCATGTTAATCCATTTTAATCTATTCATAAAATTTCATACATTTTGTCATTTCATGTCTTTCGTTCTGCTTCTTTCATGTCATTGAATTCATTTACGTTTCATTCTTTTCAGTTTCCGGTAATTTCATTTATTCTGTACCATTTCAGATACATCAATTTCAAGCTATATGTAGTAACCTATTTCAACACATCCATGAAGTTTGATGCATTCTGTTTCATATCATTTTATACATTTTATTGTGCTGTGTTTCATGTCATTGCATTTCATATCATTTTCTTCATTGCGTTCCATTACATTCAGTTTCAAGTAATTTCAGTGATTTTGTTTCATTACAGATACTTTTTTTGATGCCATTGTCATTCAGCTCATCCAATTCAAATAAGTTGATATAAACTAACTGATCAAGATGGCATAATCCACATCCAGAGGGCTTGAAAATGAACCTGTTTTTTTATTTTAATTTCATGTTCACTCCATTTCTATTTCATTCCCATATCATTTCTAATTCATATCTATTTCATTTACATTCTGAGTTTTTTTTTTCAATTTCTTATATTTTCCATTTCTCATTCTGGCCAAGTTGTGATTTGAACTCTCCACAAACTCTCCAATAATAAGTGAAATGCCTTTAAAAATATATGTATATTTTTAATTTTATACGAATTTGTTTTGCTCATTCAAAGCACTTGAAGATTCATTGAAACTTGGCCTAAAAACCGATTACTTATGCGACTACAGGACATTTATATCTTTTACCTCTAATGCCATTGTAGCATTGAAATAAGTCGACTAGAACCGCCCGAAGCGCATTAACTGCAACTTCTCCATTATGTGGCGCAATTTCTTACTTTTCTTAAGCAATTTCAATATTTCACTCGGCTTTGTTGGCCTTTTTTTTCTTCTTGGTTGTCTGCCGTTTGGCTTCGGCTTTTTCAATGCAAATATTAATAAATTTAAATTGTATTGCTTTTTGGCAAACCATAAGCCTGGCATTTTATGCGCTAAGCCTTTTACACACAGCCACACACGCACGCACACATACACACGCATATGCACGCACACATGCACATACAGCGCGATATATTGCTTCATAAATATTTGGTTAGCTTTTGTGTTGCAGTTATTTGTTGTCTTATTATTATTGTTGTTGTTGTTGCTGTTGCCTTAATTTATGCTATATACATAGTTATGTATGTAAATATAAATACAAATGTATTTGTGTAAACATGCTCGGTGTATCCCAATGCGAAAAGTCAATCAATGAGAAAATAAAGACGTAGCACTAAGACAAGACAAGCTTTTGATTTTCTTTGAAGTTGAGAAATTTTGTGTATGAGAACATAACATTAAATATACATATGCAAATGTATAAATGTAAGAAAATATTAAAATTGTTGAATAAAAGATATAAGAAAAAATATAAAAGTATTTGCTTGACTTGAAAGCAGTGAGAACCATTTTGCTACTCGTTTGTAGCAGAATCGATTGGGTCCAGCGGCGCTTTACCTCATCAACTTTCAAATTTGATTGACTTAAGGGAATATTTAAAGCATTCGTGACTTGAATTGAACTTATTAGAAAGCCAACAAATATTTATTTAGTAAAACTAATCAATTTTTCACTGGGTTTTTCGCCTCAAGCTAACATGTCTTCTTGATCCTCAGTCGAACAGTTTCGTGGTTAGTTGGAAATTTCCAATAAATTTGGGCGATAGTTTTTTGCAGTGTTTTTTTTTATTGTTTTTGTCTTTATTTTGCATAAATTTGTACAGTTGCTGCTGGCAATTAAGAACAGTTTTCTATGCGTTTTGAGGTTATGTATGCAAATAAGCTAAGGAAAATATATTTGCTTTCGAATATTAATTAATTTCCATATGCTGGCAAACGACTTTAACTGTTAGTCAGCAGCAGACAAATATTTATCCTGTGCGTCTGTGCGATCCTTTTTGTGAATAATAATAATGTGAAATGTTGCAAAAGTGTTTTTGTTGTTGGTTCTTTAAAGTGCTTTTTTTGTTAAAAGTTTTATGTTTGTTAGTTTTTGTTAAAAGTTTTGTGTACTATGAGATACTTGAAACTTGAAGCCAAAATTTAAGCAATAAGTTTTAAGATTTTATTAGAAAGTGATTTAAGGATTAGAAGGATTGAAGTTTTTGTTTCATAAAAACCAGATTAAGTTGAAAATATTCTGTACAACAACAAAATTAGATCAAGTAAACATTATATACGTTTAGCTATGCTTTCGTTGACGCAATGTCCACCTTTTGTGAATATCTCTAACATTTTATCTGTATAACTGAATTTAATTAATTAATTAATTAATTAATTAATTTTTATTTTTATTAACTTAAAAATTAATTTAATTTTAATTTTTAATAATTTAAAATAATTAATTTTATAAATATAATATTTAATATATATTAGAGGTATTCACAAACAGTTTAAACTTGAAAAGTTTTTTAATAAAATAATTAAAATTAATTTAATTTTAATTTTTAATAATTTAAAATAATTAATTTAAAATAATTAAAATTAATTTAGTTTTAATTTTTAATAATTTAAAATAATTAATTTAAAGTAATTAAAATTAAATTAATTTAATTTTAATTTTTAGTTTAATAGTTTTAATAGTTTAAAATAATTAATTTAAAATAAACAAAATTAAATTAATTTTAATTATTTTATTAAAAAAATTTTCAAGTTTGAACTGTTTGTGAATACCTCTAATATTTTATATTTATAACTGAATAGATTTCATTATTTTAAATAAATTAAAAAAATAAATTAAGTTTAGTTACTTTAAATTAATTATTTTAAATGATTAAAAATTAAAATTAACTTAATTTTAATTATTTTATTTTAAAAATTTTCAAGTTTGAACTGTTTGTTTTTCCTTAGAAAATGATTAAAGACAAGTTTTTGCTTAATTAAAAGATTCAGTTTAAAATATTATTTACAACAACACAAATAGATCAAGTAAATCTTATGTACAATGCCAAGTTGCCACCTTTTGTGAATACCTCTAAAATTTTTTCCATATAACTGAATATGTACAGTTAATCATTGAT
Source organism: Melieria omissa (assembly GCA_963971225.1). Lineage (NCBI taxonomy): Eukaryota > Metazoa > Arthropoda > Insecta > Diptera > Ulidiidae > Melieria > Melieria omissa. The sequence goes on from OZ020268.1 coordinate 81,910,071, forward strand.
ATCAACGCAAAACATGCCTTAACAATTTTCAATTCTAAACTTTTTTTGAACTGAACTGTGTTGTTTCATTATTTTTTTTATTGCCAATTATTTGGTTTTTCTTTAGAAACTAATTGAAGATAAGTTTTTTGTTTCATAAAAACCAGATTTAGTTGAAAATATTCTTTACAACAACAAAATTAGATCAAGGAACCCTTATGTAAGTTTAGCTTTGCTTTCCATGTGTTTGTGCAGTGAAAAATATGTGTACCACATATTGTGAACACCCCTAACATTTTATATTTACAACTGAATACTGTTGATTATTTTTATGAATTTCAAGTCTAATTTTTCTTTTGAACTAAATCACATTTCATTCTTTCTTTTATTGCCCCACTTTGCCACTGAATGCAGTAAAAATTTAACTTTACCTCTACTTTACCTCTCTTCAACTTTAAGGTTATGTTATGCAATTGCAAAATAAAAAATATTCGCTTCATGCAATTTTACGCTTCCAAATAAAATATTTCTCCCTCTACAACGCCGACCGCCAGAAAAAAAGTAAACACGAAATATTCAACAATTTCATTGTCACTTTTCAGGCATTTACGTTACGTGAGGCCAGTGTTGCCAACTACAGCAACAGCGCGTTGCCTTCAATCGGCTGTCAGCTTGCCGCCGCCAGGCAGCGTCAGAGTCAACATAACCTCAAACTGCTCCATTCCCCAACATCAACGCCCATCTCGTCACGCAGCGGCGGTGACGGCGGCTTTAAATCGATAAAAACGATTTTTCAGCAACTCGGTTAAATTGTCAGTTATATGTATGGTGTGTTGTTGTTGTTTTATGCCACCACCCACTGTGCGTCTTTCAGCCACACTTTTCCCCACTTTTCGCACTTTTCGCTTTTTCACTAGTTGGCAACTTTTTTTTTGCCGCCCTCGAATGTTGAAAATACAAACGTAGAGCCGGAAATCACTACAAAACTTGCACTGCCACGCTGTCCGTTGCTGTCTGCGCGCGCCCCTCTAGCACGCCATCACTACCATCACTTTAGCTGGTGGTTTTGTTATACAAAACCCAATTTTCGTATATATATTCTTGCTCGATTTTGCGTTGTGTCCCGCCATGGAAACACTGGGCGCGCACAAGCGCGTCCTGTAGGGTCGCTCGGCTGTTGGCGGGTAAGACGTCCTCGGGGAGTGCGGCAAACATTTAACTGATTACATGATTGTATTGTGTTTGTGTTTGTGTTGGTATTTGAGTTGGCGTATGTGTGTGAGGGTCTGTTCTGTGTGTGTGTGTGTGTGTATTTCTGCTTCATTTTTTGATTTGCAATACACCTGGGATTAGCTTTGTGGCAACACGGTGAAGTGGCATGGCAGCGCGAGCAGTTGCACGGGACCCAAGTTGAAAATCTTTGGCATATTCGCTGCCAAGGAAATAAATTGTCTGTGCGTGCAGCAATTGTAAATTACATTTATATACGTTATCTTGTTATGGCATAGCTGCTGCAGTGACGCTCGCTCGGTCCTGCGGCAGTCAGCACAAAATATACGCTAAACCCATCAGCGGCGGCGCCGCGGCATGAGAGTTGAGGGTTGAAGAGGGTTGAGCATTGCTACATTCGAATCTATCAAAGTTAATTGGTTGCATTGGGAAAACGCCAAGTAAAAAGCAAACGCCAACGCCAACAACAACAAATCAAATGGCAAAATACAAAATGCCATTGACACCTAAAAGTATGACACGCCAAGCGAACGAGCGAGCAAGCGCGCGAGTCGAATGATCAAAGTGGGAAATATTATACGCGCTGCATTTTAAAAATCCAGCCCTAATGATTGCGGTTGAGCTGGGTTACGCGATGGTAATGCGATGCCAAATGATTTGTGGCACGATGCTCCTTTTCAGTTTACCCCCCCCGCACCCGTCGTTTAGATTTTTGCGCGCTTAAATGAGCTCTAAAATGTGCTTTAATTGCTTTGAGACAGCCAGTTTAGACCTCGTGTCCCCCTTTTTATGCACAGATTTTTATTTTTGTGCAATTAAATGAGCCTTAAAGTGTGCTTTAATTACTTTGAGATAGGCGCAAGAGTGCGTTGTAAGGTCAAAATTATTATGGTTAAAGAGATTCAAGTCAAGAGTTTCAATTTTCTCAAAGCATTTCTGATAAGAACGTGTAAGAGTTTTATTTATAAAAATTTTGATCTTTTCTTAACTTTAAAGGTGAGTGCATGTTTTTAATTTGCAAGTGTTTTGAATTTGGTATTAATTTCGATTTAATAAAATTTGATGTGATCCATAAAATATTCAATATTCCTTTAAATTTTGCTTAACTTTCTTGGTGTTGAACTCCGATAACTTCTACTACATCAAACTGGAGAACCTTGAAGTATGATAAGCCTTTTATTATTACTATTGCTATGAAAATGAATTCTCTATAGGCTTATTTCGTATCTCTAGATTGTGCTTGAAAAATAAAACCACTTCCATTACTCAGCGCAAACGCAGTCAAAAACCAGCAATCACTTTATTTACAAATTTACACTTGTTTGTCTTTACACTTGATACTACTTATTGGCCTATTGCATGTTCCCCTTTGCTTGCTCGATTCAGACTCCCCCTCTGTGCTGTATGCGGCTACCTTCTATACTTGTCTGATTATTGCGCCGATTGTTCTCGCATATTCCAGTGGGACTTTCTCTCGATCGTTCTCGCACATCCCATTACCATCGCGAGCCATCGTTGACATATCGAAATTATAGCAAGTCTACCGTACTCTAAAGTTCGTGCCTAAAAGTATGCTCGTCAAATATTCATGCATAGCACAGCGACAGAGTGCCTCATCGTTATATTATTATTACAACAGAAGGCCGAAAATAACAGAGGCGACGTTCCTAAGCGGTGATAGATGGCAGCCCCATCACTTAGGACTACCTGCGGCAGGCAGATCACCTACCCTAGCAGAACAACACAACCGATTAATTTAACCAAAACGAAGCAAAGTCTTGTGAAGGTCCTATGCTTCAGAAAGAAACATAGGACCTCCAAAACAAAGAAACAAGGAACAAAAAAAAGTATAACTAATAAATATTGTTGGCAGTGTCCCAAGACAGAGGAACGTAGATATCACTGTCCTATGTACCACAACTATTGCTTCTCCCTTGACTAACAAGTGGGTGGGATCGATCCAAGTCTAGTCTGTGACAATTTTGAGTCCATTCAGAGTCTAATATCAATCTAGTCTAAATCTAGTTTGAGTCTAGTGTTAGGAGTCTAGTCTGAGTCCAGTGTTAGGAGTCTAGTCTGAGTCCAGTGTGAGTCTAGACTGAGTCTATTCTGAATCTAGACTGAGACTAATCTGAGACTGGTCTGAGTCTAATGTGAGTGTAGTCTAAGTCAAGTGTAAATCTAGTTTTAGTATAGACTAAGGCTAGTTTGAGGCTAGTCAGAGTCTTGTATTACTTAAAGAGATCTGTCCAGCTCCACTGCTAGTTGCTTCTGCAGCTTTTAATGGGCAACCCTTGACATAAGGTTCCTCAGAGACTCGAAGCATGTACGACAACTCGAGTTCCATTGAGGTCATCCAGCATTAGACTCACATTGCCAAAGCAAATGTGCCCAGAACGCCCGTAGTAGGTAACAGTCTCATTGTTCTCCAGACACAGATGACCAAGGCACGTCTTCCTTATCGTTTGAGGGTCTCTTTCAATGGGATAAACCCATTTAATTGTTTAGCCAGAAGGTCTTTCAGAGCTGTAGACACCAAGCTTATCCCCAAAAGTTGTCTCGCTGGTTGGTGATGGACGTCGAAAAAGGGTAGAAAGAACAAATTGAGAACGCCGTATGATCTCTTGGTGTGATCAAAAAGAGAGATTGCACAAAAAGCAAAGGTACCTGGAGAGGACCCCGTTACCGGGCTTCTTATGGCCGGTAAGGTAAGTTGTCTCTTGTTGATCAATGGCTCCAAAACGCTCAACGGTGTAGGAGCTGGTATAGTGAGACCTTAAGACATTTGCATTCTGAAAACATTCTGCAACATTGAGCATCGACACATTAATGAACTTTGAGCCATACTGGAGACGTACCAAATCACTGGCGAAGGACTTCAGTAGGCCTGACCCAAGACAACAATGCTTTCGGTTGGCCGAGCTTAGGTTAAGTTATGGTGGATTTCTCTATAAGAGACACAATTGGAGGCCTATTGTGAGGCCTCTTGTGATACCACATATTTCATCCGTTTTTGAAGTGTGTATGCAACACTGTTTTTCCAACATGTGCACAACACTAATTGCAAACAGATGGGGAAGGGAACGGGGGACCCTCAGTTTAAGGCCGAATTCGAACGGCTGCTGGCAGTTTTTTTTACACTTGGAGGTTCTTGGAGGCGATTCTTGTAATGCTTATGTGGATAGATTGAGAAGTGGATGAGCGTTTCTCAAGCCCGAGCTGGGAATCGAACCTAGGGCCTCGGTATGAGAAGCCAGCACTGGCAAATCGAGGTTAAAATCGTTTTGTTTCTACAATATTGCTCTCTGATAAGCATTCATCTCATACACTTTTATTCTGCAAAAAAGGTAATGGGTTCTGCATAGGTAATGATTAATTTGAACCATGGACCTGAACCTAAGTTTGGATTAAGTAATTTGATGGTCGAAATTTAATCGATATTATTTGGTCGATAGTTTGATTGACACTTGGATAACATCCAGATGCCCACAAAAGCTGGATTATTGAGACCGGCTTCGGTTGGCCTCAAAGTTTTTCCCAAGCATCAAAAACCTTTAGGAATGGCACAAGGAGCCACAAGGAACTGATGACAGGGTTCTAGTGGTTTGTTTACCAGCGAAAGAGGGCCTTGAGAACAGCGTTGCCAGATCTAGAGATTTTTTTCCTAGATGTGGGAGATTCTTGGTATTGTAGGTGAAGAACTTTTTAGTAGAAAGTGGTCATAAGTGGCACTAAAGCCTTGAATATTGAAAGCTTGAGTGTCTAATTTAATTTGAAAGCAGTGTTGCCAGATTTGGACATTTCCTCCTAGATTTAGGAGGTTCTTGGCCCTTAAATGGAATTTTTAGGAGGAAGAATTGTTTAGGAGAAAGTGGTCATAAGTGGCACTGAAGTCTTGAATATTGAAAACTTTAGTGTCTAGTTTAATTTGAAAGCAGTGTTGCCAGATTTGGAGATTTCCTCCTAGATTTAGGAGGTTCTTCTTTAGGAAAAATTTTATGAGGAAGAATTGTTTAGGAAAAAGTGGTAATAAGTGGCACTGAAGCCTTGAATGTTGAAAGAGTCTAAGTGTCTTATTTAATTTAAATAAATTTTATGCTTCAAAGAGATATAATTTATGCAAAGAATGAAGTAACTTTACAAAAACAAATTTCATACTAAACTAATTTTTCATATGGTTTGTTTGTGTTAAGTTGTTATTACGATGGAGCCGAATGATTAAAAATGCTGAAAAAACGAAATATATTTATGTTTTTATTTTTTTAATAAGAAGTTTAATCTTTGGAAAAAATTAAAAAACAAATTTATGAGATTTTTTAAAATTTTTGGGATGCAGTTTTAGCTATTTTTTAAGGTTTAGCTTTTTTTATGATAAGTTTAATACCTCAACTTGTAATTTTGGGAGAAGTTTAAATTTTTTTGAAGGAAATTTCAGCTTTTTTAAAGATTTAGGAGAAAGTAATTTCAGATATCTGACAACACTACTTAAGAGTAATAAAATAGCAGACAAAGCACTCAAAGTACCAGGTGCAACGTTTTATTTTGGTAAAAACAATCTGAAACAGAACATTGATACCTGGTCACAAAACCATAAACTTGAATACTGGACCAACGCTGATATTAGTTAAAAAAAAATTATAGTTATAAAAATAGTTACAAATAATAGTTAACTGGTTTTGTATTTGTTCCAATTATGTCTTGAATGCTCATTTGTTAAGAACACTTTAAAATTTTACAAGACTTCTGGTTCTCAGAGCCTGGATCTCTATACTTGTAAACGTGGATTTGAACATTTTTTAACTTCTGCCTGTAATCTATTTTTTAGTTCACTTTTAATGTTTGCTTAGTCTGCAAAGCTAAGTTTGAGTTAAAAGTCTGGATCTCTTAACTTGTAAACGATTTTTAAAATATTTTCTTAACTACTTTTGTAAGTATAACATTTTTCTTTTTGTTATCTATTTTTCGACTGCACAACTAAGTTTGAGTTAAAAGTGTGGATCTCTTAACTTGTGAACGATTTTTTAAATATTTTCTGAAATACTTTTATAATTTTTGTACTTGTCATCTATTTTTAAGTTATTATTCAATGTTTGTTTAGTCTGTAAAACTAAGTTTCACTTAAAATCTGGGGCTCTCATTTTTTCAATGAGTTTTAAAATATTTTCTGAATTACTTTTCTAAGTAAAGTATTTTTTCTATTTGTTATCTATTTTTCAGTTCTTAATTAATGTTGACTTAGTCTGTAAAACTACGTTTTTTCCTAAAATGCAAACAAAATCCAATACAACTTCTTCATTTCTCCACTTCTTCCCAATTCCCGAACTCGCCTCGTTTAACTGTTTTATTCATGAAATTTTCCACACTCTAACACTTTGCATTGCATGCTCTTACTTTTTGCCAATATTTTGCTTTCCCCCCGTTTGAATTGGCAAAATTTTCCCATTTGACACATTTCCATGTCTGCTTTCGTATTTGTGTCTTATTGGGTGTAAACCAAATTTCAACTTTAATAACCTTATTTTGTGACAGTCATGTCGACTGTATGTATAGATTTTTCCATTGCTGTTGTTTCATAATTCAGAGAGCACCTAAAAGTATGCTACTTTCATTTTTCAAATGTTGCAAACTAAACACAAAGAAAGCGAAAAATTGTGCTCGCACACGATTTCTTATCGAACAACATGAGACATTTTGCATGACAACAACAAAAACAACAAAACCAATAGCCAGAAGGCAACAGCATCACCACAAGCCGCCAGCACACATCTGTATGCCTTTCAGCCAAACAAACATAAGCACACACACATACACACACACATACACACAGTCACAACACACAAACACGTAGCACACACATATATCAGTGGCCTGTCGTGCAGGTACATATGGAAATTTTTCTTACGTTGCTTGCCATATTTTAGCGCTGCTACGTTGCCAACTAACTAGCATAAAATGTTGGCACGCCTAAAAATAGGCAACGAACGATAGAATGGCATTTTGAACAGGCCGAGTCGAGGCAAACAGCCAACAGCCCGAAGTGGGAGCGCTTGACTGCATGACTGAATGGCTGGTTGGCTGGCAGGCTGGCAGTTAGACAGGTGGAGCGCTTGAGGCACGAAGCAGAGCAGCATTGGGAGCGGCGGGCGCACTAATGCCGCATAGCGTTGAGTATTCATTCACATTGATTGCTGGCACGTTAGATTTGCCATTGATGGCAGCATTTCAAAGCCGTTCGCTTGCATGATTTCTTGTACGTGCTGCAACACGCGCACACCAACGCCAGACAGCCAGTCAGTCCGCCAGTCAGTCAGTCAGTCAGTCAGTCGGCCCGTTGCCCGGGCAGCCAGTCAGAGAGCAAGCATGCTTCATCGCTTGCTGCCATGCTTACACAGTCAGCGCTTGCTTACTTCACTTTACACACACACATCCACACATATATATATGCATGAACATACTTTTAGGCGCATTGGCTCACTTGTTTCGCCCTTTTCACGTTGCGGCGCTTCACTTACATTTGTGCACATTTTCGCTCCACTTTAAGAGTTTTTCCTGCACTTTGCTTCACTTTGGCTGCAAGTTCGAAGAACGCTAATGGCGTTGGGTTGCGTTGCTTAGGCGAGCGAGAGGAAAGTGAGAAGGTAGTTTACCAAATACCATTGCTGTCATTTAGTCGTTCGTGTTTCGTTGATATTCCGTCGCTGTGCAATCGCTGTGGAGTCGCTAAGGAGTCGCTGTGTAGTAAGCAACAGTGACCAGTGGGAAATTTTTGCATGAAATTTTATACATTGTGATCCAATGTGAAGCTTAAATTAGTTTCTGCTAAATCTTAAAAAAATACTGAAATTTCCTGCCAAAAGTTAAAAAAATATAAAAAAAAAAATTTCAAAATAATTTGCGTAATTTTAAAGGAAAATATATTCATATACATTTTTTAATGTATCTTTTTTATTCATCGAAGCGCAGTGTTGCCAGATACCTGAAATGACTTTAAAACTTAAAATTGAATAATAAAATAATAATTTAAATACTGAAATTTCCTCAAAAAAGTAAAAAAAAATCGTCTACATTTTTTAAAATATAATTTGCGTAATTTTTTAAAAATTAAACTTCTAATAAAAAAAATGTATACATATAATTTTTTTAATCTAGCCTTTTTTATTCATCTTCAGCTTAACAACAAAAACTACAAAAAAGTAAAAAAAAGCTCGTAAATTTTGTTAAATATACTTTGCGTAATTTTAGAAAAATTAAACTTTTAATAAAAAAAAATGTATACAAATAATTTTTTTAATCTAGCCTTTTTTTCATCTTCAGCTTAACAACAAAAACTACAAAAAGGAAAAAAAAAATCTAATACATTTTTTTAAAATATAATTTGCGTAATTTTAGAAAAATTAAACTTCTAATAAAAAAAAATGTATCCAAAAAATTTTTTTAATCCAGCCTTTTTTTTATTCATCTTCAGCTTAACAACAAAAACTACAAAAACAAGAAAAAAAAAAACCAACAACAAAACCAAAACATATAACACATGAATTAAATAAAAAGTGCCATTTACGGCGGAATTTCATTGTGACAGCAATAAGTGAGAAAGAGATAGAACGAGCTAACATTTTGTAAGCTTACAAGTTTTTAACAAAATATAATGTTTTGACTAATAAAATAGTTGCCAAACTATGTTTTGTTGCCAGTGTTTCCAATATCTCCCAAAATCTTCGTTATTCCAAAATCTCCCAAAAATCCACTAAAGATCCGAAAATTCGCCTAACATAAAATAAAAATCTCCTAAACAATTCTTCCTCCTAAAAATTCTCCTAAAAGGCCAAAAATGTCCTAAATTTAGGAGGAAATCTTCTGATCTGGCAACACTGATTGCAGATTAGTGTGTTTGTTGAATTTTTTGTAGAAGTCTATAACGAAAAATCCCCCAACATAAAATATAAATCTCCTCAACTTTCTCCTAAACAATTATTCCTCCTAAAAATTCTTCCAAAAGGCCAAGAATCTCCTAAATCTAGAAGGAAATCTCCTGATCCAGTAACACTGATTGCAGATTAGTGTGTTTGTTGAATTTTTTGTAGAAGTCTATAACGAAAAATCCCCCAACATAAAATATAAATCTCCTTAACTTTCTCCTAAGCAATTCCTCCTCCTAAAAATTCTTCCAAAAGGCCAAGAATCTCCTAAATCTAGGAGAAAATCTTCTGATCTGGCAACACAGATTGCAGGTGTTTGTTTAATTTTTTGCCGTAAATAGTCTATAACTCGCGTTGTGCGATCGGCATTAGAAAGATGACATTTTCTATTCAAAAACCTCTCAGACAGTTTTTTGATTGATTGATAAGATTTCGTATGAACAAAATTTTTCAGACAGTTTTGTAATTGCTGGATTTAATTTTTATGACCGCGCATCAAAAATGGTCTCACACAGTGTTTTGATTGATTGATAAGATTTCGTATGAAAAAAAATTTTCAGACAGTCTTCTGATCGCTGGATTCAATTTTGTTTGAGCGCGCATCAAAAATGGTCTCACACAGTTACTTGATTGATTGATAAGATTTCGCATGAAAACAAATTTTCAGACCGTTTTTTGATCGCTGGATTCAATTTTGTTTGAGCGCGCATCAAGAATGAATACCAGCAAAGAGAAAATGTATTTTAAATTTTTTTATCAAGGCGAAATCTCAAGCCAGGTGGCTAAAAATTTGAGTAGTGTTTTTGGTTCTAAAACTGAAACAGTCAATCAGGCGAAATTTGAGTTTTTTGTTGATTCTGTTCCGCTGATTTTGATGTCAAAGCCGAAACGATGAGATGAAGAAACACTCTGGAAGGCCAATTGTTGAAAATGTCCATAAAATCATGAAAATCGTAGAGTCCCATAGTAATGTAAGCACTGTTTTAATTGTCCAGGAGCTAAAAGTTGCACGAAAGGCCATTTGGAACCAATCAAATAAAGCTGAATATAAAAAGAAGCTCGATGAATGGATGCCATAAAAGTTAATACAAAAAAATCCCATTTCTATCTGCGCATTTACACATTTCTGAATGAATTAATTCTAATGATGAAAAGTGTCAGACAAAACCATAGCGTCAGACAAAATCAGTCCTGATTGAATAGCAGCGAGTTGACGTAAATTGTGAAGAAACCTAAATTGATGGTCAGAAAGATCTGCATGGTTCTGCTGTGTGTTTGGTGGGTTCGGCAGGGAATCTTGTACACTGAGCTGCTGCCCTATGGCCAAACTCTCCAGTATAGACAACAATTGGGCAATCTAAAGAAAGCAATCATCTAGAAACGGTCAGCCTTGGCCAAGGAGAGGAATAATGTTTCATCAGGACTGTCATTGAGTCACCAGAAGACCCTTTAACTTAGTTGTGAGATTCTTATGCATCCACCTTGTAGTCTGGTACTCTTATCAACTGATTACCTGTTCCTGTCTTTCTTCTTTTTGAACTCTTAATTAGGTTCTTCAAAGTACGCAATTCGGTCATCTGAAGAACAAAATTGCCTAGAAGTAGTCAACTTTGGTCAAGGAGAGGAATTGTGTTTCATCAGGACAGCGCCAGGATAGTGAGTCACCAGAAGACCCTGAAATTTAGTTGTGAGATTCTCTCTTCTTTTAAAACTTCTAATTAAGTCCTAAACAGTCAACAATTGGACCATCTCAAGGCAGCAATCGTAAAGAAGCGGTCAGCTTTGGCCAAGGAGAGGAATTATGTTTCATCAGGGCAGCCAGTGAGTCGTCAGAAGACCCTGAAACACAGTTGTTAGATTCTAATACATCTACCTTGTAGTCTGGTCCTCTCACCAACTGATAACCTGTTCCTGTCTCTCTTCTTTTCAAACTCTTAATTAAGTCCTAAACAGTCAAAAACTGGACCATCTGAAGGCAGCAATCGTAAAGAAGAGGTCAGCTTTGGCCAAGAAGAGGAATAGTGTTTCATCAGGAGAGTGCCGTGCAAACTACATCACTAGTGAGTCGCCAGAAGACCCGAAAACTCGGTTGTGAGATTCTTATGCAACCACCTTGTAGTCTGGTTCCCTCATCAACTGGTTACCTGTTCCTGTCTCTCTTCTTTTCAAACTCTTAATTAGGTTCTGCACAGTCAACAATTGGACCATTTGAAGAAAGCAATCGCAAAGAAGCGGTCAGTTTTTGTTAAGGAGAGGAATTCTGGTTCAAGAGGACAACGCTAGGCAAACTGAGTCAGAAGACCCGGAAACTCGGTTGTGGGGTTCTACCTGCATCTACCTTATAGTCCGGACCTGGCAGGAAGTAATGAGTACCTGTTCCTGTCTATGAAAAATGATTTTGCTGGTGAAAAATTTGCTCTCAAGAGAATCTTTCCAAAATGGACTGAATCAGTTTTTTGCCAACAAAGACGAAAGTTTCTATGAGGGAAGCACAATGGTTTACCTTAAAAACGACTACAAATTATTGAACAAAACGGTGCATTTATGACTTTAATCGAATCAGTCCCACTATGCCAAATAAAGCCTTCAATTTCAGGTCTTCAAAAGGATTTCCTTTCACTGCATCTAAGTTTGTGTGCAACTATGTGCCACGTTTCCTATTGGGCTCCATGATATATATCTATATGTTTCTCTTAACTTTCAGCTACAAAGGTGTGTCGTACATATTTTCGTTTCCTGGCTTCCATATGTGTTTGTTTGTGTATCAGGATGTGTGTACGACGGCTTGCACAATAAATCAACTCTGATTCACTAAATTTGCCGTTTCGCAATTTTATGCACGCACGCTTTCAGCTTTAAGGTTTTTATTTGGGTACTTTTTTCTACATTCACTAATACACACACACACAAGAAGCTCATGTGTGTGTGTGCTGCCTCTTGATAGAATGATGTATGTTTATATTTTTACCCCAAATCGTTGCTGCGCTTTTGCTGTGTTTCTTCGTTTTCTCAGTCTTTGCTTCAAATCTGCTTTTTTTTTGCTTTGAAACGCTTTGCTTGTAGCTTGGCGCTTTTTATCGCCTAGAAGCGCGCTACGAAATTTTGTTGCCATTCGCGCTGTTCGATCATCATTCGCCTTAATGCATTTCTCTTCGTCAATGTTTGCCGCATTTCAGTTAACGTTGCCATTTTGGCTTCTTTTCATTTTCATTTTCATTTCCATTTCGGCAGAAAGATTTTCTGTTCAAGTGGTTTGCTTCATGCATTTTCGGTGTCTTTGCTGTGCGAAAATGTTTGTACTTTGCGAATGTGTTGTTGTTGTTGTTGGTTGTTTTTGTGGACTTTGGCGCGCACGCAAAATTTGGCACTTGAGCTCGCCAATTCAGCTGAGCGAAACGTGATGTGCGAGCGGGCGAGATTTTGCATGTGAAAATCGTGCAAAACGAAACGAGCGTAGAGAGTGAAGGGGAAGTAGGTGGGGCTAGAGGGGTTGAGAGTGAAGAAGCGAGGGAAGAAGCAGAGTGAGTGCGTAGTTTAGACTCAAAGGATGTCATGCCGTGGGCTGTTGTTGGCCGCCAGGGTTGCATTTTCGACGGAACTGTGATGGTAGAATGTTGGCTTGAAGATGAAAGAAGGACGGGGCGGAAGGGGGTACGGAAGGCTGAACGGAACAGCTGATTGTTGAGGTGGAGGCTGTTTTGCTGGCGTTGTCAGAAAGAACGGAGTGAATGTCTGTGTGTGTGTGTGTGTGTGTGCGTGTTGCATAGCCACCAAATTCGACAGTTTGTGTGACGTGCCGTTGTGTTGCTCGTTTGTAGTGCTTGTTAGTGTTGTTGTTTGTTGTTGTTTTCAATTGCGGTTGGCAATTTCGGGCGCAAAGCGTTGCGTTTTTCAGGCAGGCACACACACACATACACGTACACTCACATATGCGCCAGAAGGCAACTAACGCTTGACTGCAACTCGGTAGAGAGAGGAAATCGGTTTAACAATGTTGATGGTGTTGGCTTCAGTTTGCTCGACTCGACAGCGCGTCTTTCTTAGATTTCAACTGCGTACGCGAAATGAAAAAAAAACCACAACAACAAATACAACCAACAACCAACAGCCAACTATGCAAGCAAAGCTTTATTTTACTGTCAAAGTGGCAAAGTATGCGAAAAGTTGGGGGATTTGCTTTGGGCAAATTTTCGTTACCTTCAAATCTTGTTGGTTGTGTGTTTTTTTTGTGTTGGTATTTTGTGCGATTTACTTAATTTTTTTTGTTTGTTGTTTTTTTGCGCCTTTAGCTGCCTGAAGTGAAAAGTGCAAAGCGGCAAAAACACTGCGTTGATGTGTTGTGTTAGGTAGAAGCGCACAAATACATACATAAACACATATATGTGAGTGTTTGTGTGAGTGTCAGTGTGTTTGTATTTGTGTGCGAATCGCATAAACCGCGACAATTTAGTCAAATCTTTTGAGACTTCAAGCTTTTTGTGGACTTTGGCATTGCAGCATTTTAGGCGCACAACACAGGCTCACAGCAACACAACAACAACAACAACCACTCGCAATCACACAATCACCATCACAACACAAATAAATGCGCGCGGCTTTTCTCTATTTCTGCCTGAGCGAGTTCGTGTCGACTTTGGCAGTTGTTGTGTGTGTGTGTGTGTGTCTGTGTGTGTGTGACAGCCACCGTAGCGTGCAGTCAAGGATTTTAGGCGCTTGTGCTCGGTTGGCTGTTAATGATTTGCAGACTTTGCTCTAGCGGCACTTTGGCTGCATCCTCTACGGTTTTATGTGTGTTTGTTTACGCTGCTTTGCCTACTTTTGGGCGCCTTAGTGTTGTGTTGTGTTCGTTGTGCTTAAGAAATTTGTTCGAAAAAAGGGCAACAAATTGACAGCCAGCCGGTTTGATGGATTTTCAGCTACTGTGGTGTAGCATGTGAGCGGATTTATTGCGCAAATTTGCTGAATTTTCTTCAACTCTTCGAACGGCGACACAGTGTGTGTATAAGTGTGTGTGTGTTGGGTTGGGTTGGGTTTGGTTGTATGGATGGGTTGTAAATTTAGTTGGAAATTTGAAAATGCCCAAAACTTATTTGGCAGCAGGATGCTGCCACGCTCAGTCGCCTTTACGGTACGCTGCACTGCTGCGCTGCTGACATCGTTGGCGCTGCTCGAGTGCAACATTGACAGCGCCCATAAATAACCAGGGCTGTTATAATTTATTACAGTCGGCTGCCGCAAACTCCCAACTGCTGTGCACCTTCTACTACTACTATTTTAAACTACTACTACTACTACTGCTACTACTAATGCTGCACCAGCCACCCCGGCCAAGCGTTGGCCGCCGGCGCCCGTTGCGCTTTTGTGTGCAAGTTGACTTTTTGCAGCGTTTTGCCTTTGGAGAATAACGCTATTTAGTGCATTGCTGTTGTTGTATATTCGGTACAATAGTAACAACAACAAGAAATACAAAAACCCCCAACAACAACATTCATGCCACCATCACAATAGCAAATCGCTAGTGCTGCCATCAGTTGCACATAATTCATGATTTTATTATTTTGCAGTTCATTGAAAATGAGGTCAAAAGTTTATTGCTTGGCGTTAATGTGCAAATAATAATAGCAAAAATACAACAACAACAACAAGAAAATTAAATAAAAAAAATTTTATAGGCATAGAGAAAAAATGGTTGGTGTCGATTTTTTGTTGTAGATTGTTGTGTAGTGTTTTGTGTGCTATGTGCTCTATAAATCATCGCATAAGATAAAGCATACTTTTCGGAGCAATAAGCTTTTTATTTTGCTGCCAACCGGCTTGGGGCGACATGCGAAGTGTGAGGCATTGGCATTTTTCTAGAGCGATGTGAACGTCAGTTGCTTGAAATTGATTTTTATTTGTGCAAAATATTTACAAATTTATTCGATTTAATTGAAATTTTTAAGCGTAGTTAATTGGTTTTTGTTTTAAAAATAATATGGAAAATGTTTCGTTGATTAAAAAATTTTATTATTTTTAATGTAGTAAAAACTGTAGATTTTCAGTTGAGAAAACTTGCATGAAATTGAGTTTTTTTGTGTAAAAAATTTAAATAATGCTTCGGTTTAATTGAAATTTTTAATGGTAATTCAATGAATTTGTTGTTTTTTGTTTCAAAAATAATATGAAAATTTGTTTTGTTAACTAAAAATTTCTAATATTTTTAATAATGCTAAAACTGCATATTTTCAAATGAGAAAATTTGGATGCTTGAAATTAATTTTTAGTTGTTCAAAAAATAAAAAAAAACGGTTTAATTGAAATTTTTAAGGGCTAAAGGGAAAATCAATCAATTTTTGTTTGTTTCTAAAATAATGTGGAAAATTTTTCGTTTGTTGAACATTTTTTAATAATTTTAATGATGTTAAAAGTGTAGATTCTCAATTGAAAAAAAAAATTACGTACAAACACTATGGCGTTCAACTTTAGAGCTCAATGCCATTTGAAATCACATTTGGCATATAAAATCTTTGTAACAAAAACATATTTTGGGGTTTTAACCCGACTGCATATATATAGGTAGGTAGATGTGGCGGCCCTCACGAGAGCGCATGTAGGCCAAAATTAGGCCCATTGTGATGCCACTGGATCGTTATCCCCTTCATAGTAGTAGGTCTCAAACCAACCTGAACTATTAATGAAGCGTATTATGCCTTTGGTGTCGACGATTGATATATCGGCGAGGTTGGCGGTGTGGTAAAAACCTAAGCTTTTTTTGCGAGCTCTGCAAAGAGCAGGGCAGGTGCAAAGGGATTGTAGAATGGTTTCTTCCTCTTCGATGTCTCTGCAGCTACGGCAGAAATCGTTGGCTAAATGGCCCAGCCCTAGTCTTCTTGCGTGGCCACCGAGGTTGCAGTGCCCAGTGATCACCCCGACAACAGCCCTGAGCTTGCCCCTTTTGAGGGTTAGCAGACTACTGGTGCGCGTCCAGTCCAACTTAGACTAGATTTGTTGCGCTATCTTGCCTGTCTCCGAGGCCGCCCAGGCGATGTTGGCGGCTTTAGTCACGGCCTCCTCTAGCATCAGCCTGCAAGTACTTAGCGGGACACCCAAGCTAGCCAATTCTGAGGATAGCCCTTCGGTTGTGCCTAGTCTGCCCTATTCGTCCGCCCTACAGTTCCCTGGGATGTCTCTGTGACCTGGGACCCATAATAGGTGTATGTTAAGCTGCTCAGCCATCTCTGCGGCGGCTGATCACTGTTTTTGATGAATAGACATGAGACCCTAGGGCCCTGATAGCCGCTTGGCTGTCAGAGAATATTCTAACATCTTGTACTGAGATGCTGTGCTCGTTGATCAGCTTCAAGGCGGCTTCAATGGCCGTTACTTCCGTCTGGAACACACTACAGTGGTCCGGTAATTATTATCTAAAGGAGTAGTTTATACCCAATGAGTCCGAAAAGACGCCACCGCCGACCGCACCATTTAGCTTAAAGCCATCAGGACATGAGCTACCTGTTAGTGGTGTTGAGCCGTCCTCCCATCTGCTCCGATCTTGGATGGTACTGGAGAACTTCTTGTTGAAGAGAAGTTGAGAAGGAGGGTAATCGAGTTTTCCAGTTTGTCCTAAGAGAGAGAGTATCCTATTGTGACCCGTATTTGATTTCGACCAATGGCCGAAAGCACGAAGTCTTTAGCTTGTAATTGCCGCCGACTTTTTGCAACTGCACATACAGTGTTGGAAAAAATAATAGAAACATGAGGTTTTATTTTAGATTTATGAAAAGTTTTATTTTAATTGACTTCATAAATAACCAATTTTGAATATTAAACTAAAAGCAACTAAAAATTAAAATACTTTTGAAGTTCTAATACAAAACAATATAATTTTACAGATTTTCTTGAATTCACCCTGGAAAAAATAATAGAAACAATAGATATTTGAAAAAAAAACTTATCAATCACTTTTCTCTCCGCTTCAGTACAATGTTTAGCACGGCCCATTATGAAAGTTTCTTATTGCTGAAAAGCCTATTTTTTAATTCAAAATTGCTTACTTTAATATATAATTGCAATTTAACACAATTAAGTAAAAAATCTAACCTTTCAAGATTTGTAAAAAAAGACCAAACACGTTTGTTTCTATTTTTATTTCCAACCAGAAATCCTAGATCTTTACTCTTTGAAAGTTACAGTAAGAATGAAGAGAAGTACAGGGAAAGTTGCAATGCAAAACAAACAACCGTTAACTAGTAATCTCAACTTGTGACCAATTCCAAGAAATATGCATAAACTGTGGGAGTACAGTTGATCCAAAATATTGAAGAAGGTTGTTTCTATTATTTTTTCCAACACTGTATATAAGTTATATCAGAAGTGAAACGCAATCGAGTTGTTGTTGGTAATAATTCAGAGAAATAGAAATCAGCGCTTGAATGAGCGCAAATTGGAAACGCGATCCCATTAGTCCAGAGCTGACATCAAAAAATGTGATAATTAAAAACCAATTGGTATCAGCTAACAACTACATGGTTAAATAGGCAAAAAGCAACAACAATTACAAAAGAGAAGTAACAAAAATTGAATAATGAATGACTTTAAAAAAGGAGTCTGTAGAGTAAAAACTTCTATGAGAGTAAAATTCAAATTCCTAAGCGTCTATTATTATTGTTGTTTTAAGGGGGTCCGCTAGTTGTAAATTTTGGAAAAATTGATTTTTTTTTATTTCATATTTTTATAGTATAACTATCATACAAAAAGTATACGAACGGATTTTGTCGTATTCGTAAACGTCTCTGAGATACAGAGCCTTAAATCCGTCTCGTTCACTACGCGGTAACACGGTTTTAAAACTTTAAACGCGTTTTTATCGAAAACATATTTTTTGACCATTGCACCATGATTTCGTCGAAACTAATTGACCGATTCACTTGATTATTGTTTTGCTGTATTCAAAACGTTTTGCTCCACGGGTTAACCTACGGAGATTGCGCTCCATTGACTAACCGATTTTTGGGGGAGTTTTCAGAGCAAACAAATGGCGAATTTCGAAAAAACACGTTAAAACGATGCCGCGGGTCCAATTTTGATCAGATTGGTTTCATTATAGGTCATCCTTTAATTAGAGTAATGCTTTTTAAGAGACAATGCTTTTTGGATTACATTTCAGACGAACAGGGACAAAGTTAGGATGGCGCAAACGCACACTTACAAAAAAAAACATGGCCGGTACTCAGCAGCCAACAGTGTTTGCGGTAGCACGTGGACAATTTTTTTTTTAATAATTCAATATGTAAAAAATAAATATACGAAAAATTATCTCATTATCATTTGCAGTTTCTGAAAAAAATTCCCAAAAAAGCTTTAAAAAACACCGTTTGTACTAGAGGACCCCCTTAAAACACAACAACAATCAAAACATACCGACAGCAACAATTAGCAACAATGACTAACATAGTTGCAGCGCATACAAAGCGCGAAAGAGCCAACAACAATGCTACGCTACCAACAGCGACAGAACCAACACACATACAACGACACACATGCACACGTGCCGACCTGAAGTTGAAGCCGTGACGATAATGCGTCGAAAGCGGGAGCGGGCAGCGGGTTGCGGGGGTCTTAAGGTGTCCGCTACAGCTGCAAGTGGTGGCTGATGCTGAATTTGTGGCAAAGCGCTGCTCTTCGTAATCTGATGAACGTGATTCGAAATGCGGTAATTGCCCCAATGGTTTGCTTTTGTCGTTGTTGTTGTTGTTGATAATGCTATGGCCACCGCCACTATTCATGCTAACCGAATGACCAATGAGACACAGCAGCAACGTAGCATAATTTCCCACTCAACATCGTTTACTGAACTAAGTGTGCGTTTGTGTGTGTGTGTTTGTGTGTATTTCTACTACAGCCAAGTGTTGGCATTTTATTACATATCGCTGTTAAATTGCCATACATTATTCAAATGTCAAGCAGGGCAACAACAACAACAACAACATCTAACAAACGCAACCAACGCATCGCCTGCAAGATTTTCCACATATTTTCACATTCACGCAAAATACCAACACACACACAAATATGAATGCACAAACCCACTCAAACACACACACAGAGATATAGAGAGAGAGACACGTGTACCTGCGTATGGGACAAATAAACATATTACAAGTAATGAGCGTAAATTCCGCTTCCACTTGACAGCGTTGCACAAACGCTGCGCATTTTAATTCATTTTCTTTAATGTCACGTACGTGGCATATCCTTCCTCGCTATCGCCTTTGTTAACACTCGTCCGCCCTCACTAACTCTCGTCTCTCGTCTGCCTCTCTCCTTTATTATTCCCTTTCACCCTTCACCAATCCATCGCACACGCATTTCGTCATTCGCTTCGTCGCCGCGCCGCAAACGTTTGGGCCATTGCACAAAAACACATTTATGCGGCGTTTAATTAATTTCCCCTCCTTCGGCTCCTCTGACACCATGTCAATTCGCCAGGAAAACGTATGACATTTGTAATTATGTTAGGTGCATGCGGTGTACGTGTATATGTGTGTGTGTGTGAGTGTGTGTATGTTGACATTTTGCGGCCTGATCTAATTTGTGTTGACAAATTTCCGCCAGCCACATTCAGATGTCGACTCAGTTGGAGTTTTATGAAATGTCTTTTCATTTTGAGTTTTTTTGTTTTTATTATTGTTTTCATTTGGATTACAAATATTTAATTTCGAATGTATACGTTTGCTGTTTATTGGTGTCTACGTTGTCACGTACTGTGGTTTGCGTTGAAAGACGCTTAAAGACTATTCTAGTGGAATAAAATTTAATTGTTGTTGTTGTTAAATTGTTATTAATTTTACAACTGTAAAAAAAAATCGTTTTCTTAACCCATTAAAGCCGGGTACCAGTTCCGCCCATACGATTTTGATAAAATTTCATACACGACCTGGAATTGAACCAAAATGATCAGAATCAAAATTTCAGTTTTCTATCTTTGCACGTTGCTGAGATATTCATTGGGTATTTTTTACCCATTAAGCAGCAATGGTCGTTTTTTTCCATATTTTTTGAAGTGATCAGCTTAACACGTGAACAAAAGTTGTATTGTTCACAGGTGAGTTAGGAGGCAGATTTTTGTGAAGTTCTAAGGCCACTTCGTTTCGCCACATTTTCCAGTCTGGTAACTCTAGCTAGGTGACGGAATTTTAGAGTGACCTCCACTAGACTAACGTAGTTCCATCTTTACCCTAACTATCCCTATCAATGATTTTGAGATATCTCTACCACGAACTTTTCTGTGATTTTTTTAAAAAGTCAATTACCCATTAAGCAGCAATGGGTTAAATTCTACTTGGTTTTTGTTAATATAAATGGTCTAGCAGCTGCCTCGTTAGCCAAATGTATTGGGTTCCTATCCCAGAAGTTAACACTAGAAAGACCTCAAGTATTCAATACCTTCAAAGACCACAAATTATATCCACTAAAATTACGAAAATTTGATTTGGCTAAATGTAATATTGTACTAATATTTTTTTTAGAGGTATAGAACTTCGAATTGAAATAAAACACAAGAAAATCGTTTTAATGTCCATCAATTTGGCTTTATTGGAAGGATAATTTTATGCCATTAATGTTTAAATATGATTTCGGGCAATTCTTGCACAAGCTGGATCTTGTAAGGTCGCAAGCCAAGATCTTTGCGCAAAATCTTCCATAAAGTTGATGGACAAAGCTCCAATTGCTGTGCACGGTGGCGAATCGATTCATTCGGGTCCTCTTCAACATTTTGCTATACAGCGGCAATTGTTTCTTCGGTGCGCACTGTTCGACGTCTCTGCGGATGCGTATTATGACATAGAGTAAACGTAGTGCGAAAACGACCCATGGTTAACCGAATTAATTGCTCTGATGGACGATTATGTCGACCATAAAATGGTAAACTTCGCGAACTGAACCATTATTTTCGAAATAAATTTGCACGATTTGCGAGCGTTGTTCTTTTGTCAACCTGTTCATGATGAAATGGCAAACCTAACTGAACATAAATGACATTAGAGTTGCCAGATTTGACCACAAAATGCCAGTTTTATCTCTATTCGAAAAACAAACCTCTAAAAAAAACACCCTATAGAACCATAATGGTTGAACTAGTTGTCCTATAAAAAATAATCCGGTACAAAATGAAAGTCATCAAAGCAAAAATTGATAGAAATACTGAAGAAAATACAGATACTAAAAGACGAAAAACCATCAAAATGACCACAATGATTTTTCTAGTACTTAGGGCTCAATTCCTATCTGGTTTGGTTCTGGACTTTCTCAAATTAATTTCAATTTTTCGTTCTATCTAATTGTTTGGATAATTGGACTCGTGCTTGGACAACACAAAGTCTCTCACTGAGTGCCGCAGATCTCTAAACGAGATGGGCAAGCTACAGTATTCACCTAATCTAGGTGCCTGGACAGCGTAACATTGAAGTTAACTGCAAAGCGGACGAGCTGGCCAGGAAAGGCACGACCACCCATATCCTTCCCGACAAGGAGACGGTAGGTATGCCGCTGGCCTCATTCAGAATTCGCGCCAGAACGTATGCAATCCGCACAGCTCAGGATTGTTGGCATAATCTCTCCTCATGCGCAACAGCCAGGCTCACATGGCCGGCATACGACAGGAAGCGGACTGCGAATATCCTGGAACTCAAAAGGACGAAGATATCCATTTTAACAAGACCCTCACAGGACACTGGTTAATTGGAGCACACCCCATCAGAGTAGTTATCAATGCAAAAGAGACTTCTGTAGAAGCTGCTGCGACTGAAGAGGAAGAAAGCGTACAGCATCTCCTCTGTCACTGCCCAGTACTTTGCAGAAGTGGGCTACGCATCCTTCGACAACCGTATCTCTCAAACCTAACAGAAACATCCTGCATAGATGTCAAAAACCTTCTTAGGTTCATAACATCGTCCAGATGGCTTGACCAGGAACAACCTAGTTAGCTTAAGCTGTATATAACATCAGAATGGGCCAGTATCATGGCCTAAGTGAGGGATCTTTGCTATCCAGCCATTTTAACCTAACCTAACCTAATTGTTTCCCATCTTTTCATTGTTACTCAGTCAAATCCTAAGCCTTCGGACAAGCTTCTATCGTTCCCACTGCAATCAGTTGTGATGAGCAGCTTGTAGATTTGAATAGATGTAATTTAGCTGAATAACAACACCACTAGTAGCTCATACATGATCCAAAAATAAGCTTATCAGAGACATCAACCCCTGTGTTTTCCAAGAACTTCTCCTACCTATGTAGATAGCAGCATCGGCTGTACAACAGGCGCTCTACACAACGAAGTTATAAACCCTTACTAACGGAGATCTCTCTCCTTGGGGGAAATAAGATGGCAGCCCCATAACGTAGAACAGCTAGCAATAGGCCAATCAACCAACCTACCAGCGAATCTAGATAACATGTCAAATTAGAGTCTGTCTTTAATTAGAGTAGGGAGAATGTGTACAGAAACATGATATCAACTAATGACTCAATGGACATTTACACAAATGGTTCCAAGTTGGACAATAGGATGCGGCGCGAGATTTTCAGGAAACTAAGTCGATTACAACAAAATATGGTTTTAACTAAATAAATGGCGCAACTACTATGAACTGAGTCCAGTAAACTCAAATGAATCCAAGTAAGCGCATCGATGTATTGGAAACAAAATTCAATGCAATCAGCTTTAATCTCTTTAAGATTGTGTAATTAAACACCACTAAATTATTTCTTGTGGAAATAAAGTGAAGTCATTGGTGTAGCGTCCCAAATCACAAACTATTCAAGAACTTCCAGACAATATTAAACAAATCAGAGCAAAGAGACAGCCACCTACGCTGGGAAAAGTTACGCGAAATTGGATCAACAATACGTCAAGAATAGCCGAAGTGTCCGTTTGACAAAAAAAAACAAATATTTAAATATTTATTATATACAATGAATTTGAATGTTTGTGTTTTTATATTATACCTTATACCAGGTGTATCAGTATGAAGTAAGCCTCAAGATACAAATGTCTCGATAGGGAATATTTGTTGTGAACGAGCCTTCGAAGGGAGCCACGAAAATGGGTGTCACATGAATTGAATGAAAGGCAGATGGAAAACCGAAAAACACTTGTGAACACTTTTGCTTCAAAGACACGAAAGAAAATCCATTTTGCATCAAATTGCTACTGGCGATGAAAAAAGGATATATTTTAAGACTCCTAAACGGAAAAAATCATGGGTTAATCCGGGACAACCTCCAACATCGACTGCAAACCCAGATCGATTCGGCAAGCAGACAATGCTGTGTGTTTGGTGGGACCAGAGTGACGTGGTGTATTACGAGTGGTTGAAACCTGGCGAAACCGTTAATACTGATCGCTACCGAGAACAAATGATTAATTTGAACCATACATTGATCGAAAAACTACCAGAATGGGCCAGAAGACACGGCAAGGTCCGGTTCAGGATACAATGAAAGCACTTGGCTGGAAGCTGCTACCCCACCCGCCGTATTCACCAGACTTGGCTTCTTCTGACTACCATTTGTTTTCATCGATGGGACACGCATTGGCTGAGCAGCACTTCGATTCCTACGAGGAAGTCGAAAATTGGGTGTCTGATTGGTTTGCTTCAAAAGACAAATAATTCTATTGGCACAGTGTCCACAAATTGCCTGAAAGATGGACAAAATGTGTGGCTAGCAATGGCCAATACTTTGAATATATCTATTAATTTATTTATTTCGTTCAGCCATTGAATAATCCAATTTTGTCTTATCTTTTTAAAATTTTCTAAAATTTTTTGGACATTTTTTTTTTCAAAATTTTATCTTTATTCTGTGTTTAACTTTGACATAAACTATTTTACTTCCGACTTGTAATATTATTCTTTCCTTGTAGTTGTTTTTTCTAATTTGTATGGAATCCTCATACGTTGAATTATTTCCAACTACGCATGTCATAAATGTGTGAGAATAATAAACACAACAAAAAAACTTATAATAATAAAAACAACTAACAACAACAAGCAACAACTGTCAAGTGCAATAATTGCAACGATGGAGCTTGTGACAACTGAAGGCATTTGATAGCACACTCCAGCCTTCCCCACACTTCATGTTTTCCTGGCAGTCACGCACACACACACACACACACTCACGCACACACACGCGCGCACACACATTCCAATGCAAACCGCAACTAATTCGAGTTAATTTGTTACGCATACTTTTGGCAGCAACAGCAACAGCAACTACAACAATAACAAAAAAGCATAAAAACAGCGAAAGCATCACATTAAGTGCCACATGGAGAGTTGCAAAAGAGCATGAGGGAGGGAGGGAGCGAGCAGAGCAGACAGACGGACAAGCAGTCAAGCAAATATGCAGTGACAGCCAGACAGATAAGCGAACTTGATGTGAGTGAGGAGAATAAGAGCGTCAGTGGCATTTTGGACGATAAACAAAAGCCCGCAAAACCTCAACCACGCAGCGTCATTTCATTTAGCATACTCTCAGGGGCATAAAAGTGTGCGGGTGCGGCTGTGGCTGTGCGGCAATGGCAATGACGGCAACTGCGGCTGCAACAATGCGCGTTCACTAACAGTTTTTGTGTTCTATGTGGAGTGTGTGCATGTTCTATGAATGAGTGTGTGTGTGTGTGTTGGTGGCTGTTTGTGTTGTACACCATAAAGCGATTTATTATAAATAATTAAAACAAGTCGAGCAAGTGCGCAGAATTGGTGCGATTTTATTTGATTATAAACAGCAACAAAATACGCACACACACACATACGCATAAAGCAAAGCAAACACATAAATATTAACTTTATTTATAAGCTGCGCATTCCAACACACACATTCACATAACTTGCATTCACTCACTCACATAAGCGTATAAAAACCAAAATTTTGTTGGATTTTAATAATATTGCATAATTTATGCGTTTTGTAAGCGTGTGTGCGCGCGCTCTTGCCGCTTAGTTCGCCCCAATGCGCGCCGCGCTCACTTAATGCAACAGTCGCTCGACGACGAAATTGTGCGCGTTTTGTTAGCTTATTACATTATTTATTTATTTAATTAATAAAATCGATTAGGCACCTGTTCAATGCGAATTTCGATGCGTTGTGTTGTGTTGTCTGTGTGAAATTGTTGTTGTTATTTTACGAGTATGTCACATTGTAAAGCACTGACAAAGCGCACGAAAGTCATCCACTTGCACTCAACCAGTGTAAAATGGCCTCTACATCACTTGACCTTTGACCCGCTCATACAATAACACATCCCTTCCCCATTGGGCCCCAAGATGAGAAGCCACGCGCAAAGGAAGCGTATGAAGAAAACATATGGCCACATGCGGTGTGCGATAAAATCTGCAGCAAACTTAAAGTTGAAATTTCGCCAACGTCGAAAGTTTGCAAACGACGCCAAGACAGTCGTCGTCGCTCGCCTTGACTTTCTCGCCCAGACCCTTTGAATTTCAAAGAGCGAGCAGAATCTGTTGTTGCCACATGAGTCGTGTAGGTTGATGTATGTGTGAATGTGTGTGTGAGTGAGTGCGTCTTGCATATTTTAGCATTTTGACAAAAATATTGCAGATAAGGACAACTACAACAACACAACACAACACACTGCAACAAAATAACAAGCGCAGCAACAACAACAACGACAATTTCGTGGCAAGTAGCGCAACACTTCAACAGCGCAGCGAGCAACAATAATTTTAGAAAATAGTGGCAACCTTGCCACAACTATTTAAATAAGCGCAACATCTAAACTTTACTTACTAAAGCAACAACAACAACAAGAGAAAGAGAAAGAAAAATAAGAAGAAGAAGAATACAAACAACAACATCATCAGAACATGTAAAACCCCCAAAAGTAACAAAATGCGCCTTTGAAGAGCAGCGTGAAGTTGGTTTTGAAGGAAGAGAAGACGGGGGAGTTCTTCGAAACTTTTCTGCTACTTGGCCTTTTTAGCTGTTGGCGAGGTACTGGGCGCTTTGTTGTTGTTGTTGTTGTTGTTATTACAATGCGGCATGGGAAATAACACAAATTTCTATTTGGGGAGTAAAAGCTGTACGTGTGTATGGTAACTGACTAATATATGCAAATAAAATGTATTCATGTGTATGAGTGTGTGTGTGTGTGTGTGTGTGTGTGTGTGGGTACGTTCAGGGCATGTCAAAAAACACATTGCTGAAGCAGTAGTAGCAGCAACAGCAGCAGAAGAGGAAGAAAAAGTCAAAATATTTTTAAAGACGAAACAAAAATCTGCACACCAAGTGAAACTAGTAGAGTTTATTGTTGTTGTTGTTTCTGTTTTTGCACAGTGACAGCTGACAGCAACGAGCAGCCATGTGAATGAAAAACGAGATACTTTAAAAATTGTATGGGAAAATACTTTAAAACGGTGACTAATGGTTTGCTTTGCAATGAGTTGGAAATGCATAAAGCCAGGAAAAAGAGAAGAGGTAGGAAAAATTACACAAATAAATCCTGAATATGTAAAAAGATTAAAATAGAAGAAAAAAACGACAAAGGGAATAAAAAACTTAAGAAAATTTTAAATTTATTAAAGCAAATGTAGAAAGAAAAAAATTGAAGAAAAAAAATGATAGCGAAAACATAGAAACATTTTGATTTATAAAAGAAGAAAAGGGAAAACGTGGGGTATAAAAAAAATTTTAAATAATTGAAATTTATTAAAGAAAATTTAGAAAAAAAAGTTGAGAATAAAACAGAAGAAGACAACGCCAGCGAAAGCATAGAAAAGTTTAGATTTATAAAAGAAGAAAAGAGAAAACATGGAGCACACAAAAATTTCCAAAAATTTAAATTTATTAATAAAGAAAATGTGGATAGAAAAAAAAGGACATTAAATTCAAGAAAACGAACACAGCAAAAATATAAAAAAATGTTTGATTTATAAAAGAAACGAAAGAAAACAAAGAGAAGATTTATAAATAAAAGGGAAAACATGAAGCATAGAAAAATGTATGAACATCAGAGAAGAAGAAGAGAACAAATAACGGCGGCGAAGAGAGACAACAAGCGAACGAAGAAGAGCAAAAAAAATGGATGGAGAATTAATGAGGAGAAAAAAGATGATAAAGAAGAGAAGAGTAAGAAGAAGTGCGGTTAAAAAGATGAAAGCTGATAAAGTGGAGAAAACAGAAAGAAGCGAAAAAGATTTATAAAGAAAAGGGAAAACACGGAGTTTCGGAAATTGTATGAACATCAGAAAAAAGGAAGAGAAAATATCACGGGAGGAGAGACAACAAGCAAACGAAGAAGAGCAATCAAGGATGGAGAATTAGTGAGGAGAAAAATAAGATAATAATAAAGAGAGGAATAAGAGAGTGCAGGTTAAGAGATGATAGATTAGATAGTGTAGAAAAGAGAAAGAAGCGACCACAACAACAAGAAAGAACGAGGATGATAAGAGTAATCAAGACAATGAAGAGAGTACTAGAAGAGTACGGGTGAGTAAAAGTGGGCACAAACAGAAGGAAGAGAAAGCGAAAAGAGGGAAAAGACGATGATGAAGAGAACTAGGAAAAAATAGCAATTAGAAAGAAAAGAGCGCAAGACAAAGAAATATGTTAAGAATGAAGAAAGTACAAATAAATAAATTAGAGTAACGGAGATGACAAAAATGCAAAGTTAAAGCAATTTAATGAAGAGAACAGATAGAGTGTAAAAAAATAACGCTTGTTGAGGGAGAATAAGAAGAAGAAGTAGGATACAGCGGAGAGAAAAGAAAAATGAAGAGAGTACAAATAAATAAGAGTACAAATAAATAAACAAATGGCAACGAGAAAGAAAAAATTAAACGAAAAGTCAAAGAAAGATGTTAAGAATGAAGAAAGTACAACAAAATAATTGAAAGTAACGAAGATAAAGAAAACGCAAAAGGAAGAAGCAACTTAATGAAAAGGACAGATAGAGTGATAGAGTTCAAGGAACATAACTGTAGTTGGGAGAAGAATAAAAAGAAGAAGTAAGGTACAACCAGGAAAAGCATCCAAGAAGAAGAAAAGTGGTAATAAACGGAAAGTAATAAATAAGAAGTAATGAAGAGGGAGATAAGGCGAGTAGCAAAAGATTAAAAAGAGTACATTCAAGAAAAAGTATTTGGATGTAAGCTTTATATATTTTTTTAATGAAAGAAAAAAACAGAGGGAACATAAAAGGGCATAAAAAGAGAAGAAATAGTGAATACTAGAAGGAAAGAAGAAAGTAGAAAAACCAGTACGATAAAGATTCAAAAATGAAGAAAGATTAAGAAAAGTGGTGAATAGGAAGAAATAAAGAGGATGTAATGTAGAAGAAGATAAGGAGAGTAGGAGAAGATGAAAGGGAGTACATTCGAGTAAAAGAATTTGGATTTGAGTTTTATATATTTTTCTAATAAGAGAGAAGAACAGATGAAGAACGAAAAGAGCATAAAAAGAGAAGAAAGAGTGAATATTAGAAGGAAGGAAAGAAGATAGTAGAAAAACCAGTACGATAAAGATTCAGAAATGAAGAAAGATTAAGAAAAGTGGTTATGAATAGGAAGTAATAAAGATGAAGTAATGTAGAGGAAGATAAGGAGAGTAGGAGAAGATGAAAGGGAGTACATTCGAGTAAAAGAATTTGGATTTTAGTTTTATATATTTTTTTAATGAACGAGAAGAACAGAGGGAGCACGAAAAGAGCATAAAAAGAGAAGAAAGAGTGAATACTAGCAGGAAGAAAAGAAGAGAGTAGAAAACCCCGTACGATAAAGAAACAGAAATGAAGAAAGATTAAGAAAAGTGGTAATGAATAGGAAGTAATAAAGAAGAAGTAATGTAAAGGAAGATAAGGGGAGTAGGAGAAGATGAAAGAGAGTACATTTGAGAAAAAGAATTTTGGTGTGAGTTTTATATCTTTTTGAACGAGAAGAACAGAGGGAGAACGAAAAGAGCATAAATAGAGAAGAGAGGGTGAATACGACGAGGAAAGAAAAATGAGAGTAAAAAAACCAGTACAATCAAGATTCAAAATGAAGAAAGAGAATGGTGAGGTGGAGAATTAGAGGTTTAGGTGGTATTTGTTTTGTGAGTAAAAGATGGATGAGCATAGTTGAAGAAGAAGAACAAAGAGAAAATAGAAAAGGTATGGAATGATAAAGAGAGTAAGCATTCGGTTCTTCTCAAGGCGAGAAAAAGAGATTAACGAAGAGAACAAAAAGTTTGAGTTGGATTGGTTTCTCGGGCAGCATCCAGAAGAGAGAAAAGAATAACGAAGAGAACAAAAAGTTTCAGTTTAATTGGTTTTGAATTATAAAAACCAGTGGCGCACACAGGCAGGTTTGAACCTCAAAACCCCACGAAAATACAAAAATGTCTGGTTCAAAATATGGTTTCAAATGTTATTAGGATCAAAAGTTGTACACAAACCCTTCAAAGTGAAATCCTGTGGGCGCCATTGAAAAAAATTGACATAGTCGGAGAAGAGAACATAAGAAAAGTGATAATAAATACGAAATAAATTTTAATAAATAAAATAATTAATACAATGGTTGTGGAGAAAAAAATCAGAATAAGGTGTTGGAAGAAATAATGAGGAGAGAAAAATCTGAAAATGGATAGAGGAGATCGAGAGGTTTGAGTTGAATGGGTTTTCTGAAGAGTAAGAGAAAGACTGTTCGTCTTGGATAGTTGGAAAAGAAGAAGAAAAAGGATATAAAGGAAGGAGAGAGTAGATACGGGATAGAAAAGAGGAAAAGAAAAATTAAATTCAAGATAAAAAGTGAGAAGAGTTGAAAAGAAAGAAAAGAAAACGACACGTATGAGCAGTGTTGCTAGGTCAGGGAATTTCCTTCACGATTCAGGAGATTTTTGGCCTTTTAGGAGAATTTCGAGGAAGGAAAAATTGTTTACGGGAATTTAGAAGATTTATATTTCATGTTAGGGGATTTTTCGGATCCTTAGTGGATTTTTTTTGAGATTTTTGGATAACGAAGTATTATGTATTGGGAACACTGGGTATGAGTTGAATTTGCATCTGAGAGAGAGAGAGAGATAGAAAGAGAAAATGCGAGAAGTACGGGCAGAGTTGGCTAAAAGAATGAAGGCGGTATAAGGAGGTCAAAAAGACTAACGAAACGTGAAAAATTTGTATGGCGCTCATTGAAAAGTGACATATTTAGTTAAAATATATTTATTGAGTGGCAGTTTTTAGGGAATAAATGAGTGACGCTTATCCTTAAAATAGAAACGCACAAAATTTAAATCACATTCAGACAGTGCACACTGGCTTCCCTTCCTCTTCTCGCCAACCAGTCGCACAAGGAAGAATAATTGCGCTTATATGCAAATAAGCAAACGTGGGGCGTTGAAGCGAGTAAGTAGCAGGAGTGAGCAAGATAGAGAGAGTTTGCCAGAGAGAGAAAGCTTGCAAACGTTGACAATGTGAAAGCAAGTCGCAGCAAAAAACAAATGCCAGAGCGGTAGTGAAAAACCCAGCGCCAAGCCACTTGAGGCAAACGCGCACAACAACAATAAATGAATTTTACTTGACGCCATTTGTCGCGGCACTTTTCGCGCGTTGCCTGGCCGCCTGGTATTGTTTGTGTTATTTTTGCGTATTTAAAGTACTTTGGGGAACGTGCGAGCGTGTGTGTTGGGCGCATGTTTGGTTGTCGCTGCTTTTGCGTGTAGCGCTTACAAATGTTTGTTGTTGTTGTTGTTTGGTTTATTTCGTCACTGGCACAAGAAACGAAACGAAACGAAAAAAAATGCGGACAAACCAAACGTACGCGTCAGCCAGTTGGCGTTTCTTTTAAACGGGATTTTCCACACACACACACACACACACACACAAATTTCCGTTGTCACCATTGTTATTGTTGTTGTTGGGCGCTACTTTGCGCTGCTGTTTGTTTGTTATTTTTGCGCTAACAGCACGCAGATTTTGCTTAACAGCGTGCAACATGCCGCATGCCCCCCGAGGGGACAAGCGCGCGCGCGCGCAAACGTTTAGAGATAAAATGCCAATTTTTTTTTTGCTGCAACTTTTTCAGAACTTTTTCAACCACGAATGTTTGGGGCTGTGTTTTTTTGTTCGTTTTTATTATCTGTTTTTTGTTTTTGTAGTTGTTGTCGTTGTCGTTTTTTCGCGGCCCCAGAAGGCTAAACAAGTTTTGCCCAAAAATGTTGTGAAATTTGTCCCAGCTGATAAAAAGTGTAGTCGCAAACAGCATGTGGCACACAGCGTGTGTGGCATGCGGCATGCGGCATGTAACCGTTGTTGCAGCAGTGCCGCGTCTAATGTTGTTCGAGTCGCGCGGCGCAAAGCAAACCGCTTTACAGTTAAAATGGCGTCGTGGGATGCGAACGACAAACAATTTTTAAAAATGTCTACGGAATTTCAGTGTCGTATGTGTCAATTGAATTAAGTAGTAGAAAAAGGTAGATGGATGTGGTTTTGGACTGTTTTTGTTTTTGTTGTTGCTGCCACAGCGACGAAGTAGTAAAGTGTTTAGAGATTAATGCGAAAGGCTGTAAATGTTTGTGACAGTGACTTGAAATTGTTGGTGGTAAATTTTTTTGAGAAATATAGTGGAGGGGAAAAAGTAGTTGAGAAAAAGTAGATTATAAAATGTTGGGGTGGTGAAAAATTGAAAGAAATTAATAAATAAAATAATGTTTTGAATAGCAGGGAGTATTTTGTTGATGCTGGCAGTGACTTGAAATAGTTGAGGGATATTGTTTTGAAAAGGACAATGGAGCAAAAAGTACTATAGAAAAAGTAGTAGATTAAAAAGGTAAGGGTGGTGAAAAAAAATAACAGTCCCGTTCAAAATATCAAAGAAAGTATAATTGGACATTCTTTTAAAAATGACAGTGGAGAAAAAAAGTAGTAGATTATTTCATGTAAGGGTGGTAAAAAATTAGAAAAAAAACAAATGTCTTCTGAAAAACAGGAAGAATATTGTTGATGTTGGTAGTCACTTGAAATAGTTGATGGATACTGTTTTGAAAAGGACATTGAGGGAAAAGTATTATAGAAAAAGTAGTAGATTAAAAAGGTAAGAGTGGTGTAAAATATTAGAAAAAATAAACAGTCTCGTTCTAAATAACAAAGAAAGTATAATTGGACATTCTTTTAAAAAAGGCAGTGGAGGGGAAAAAGTAGTAGATTTTTTAATGTAAGGGTGGTGATAAAAGGGGTTCTGAAAGTGAAAGTGACAGTGACTTGAAATAGTTGGTTGACTCAAATAGAATATAATGAGGTCAAATAGAATATAGAAAAAGTAGTAGATAAAAAGGGAGGGGAAAAAGTAGTTAAACAAAATTAGTGGATTCTCTAATATAAGGGTAGTGAAAAAAATTGTGCTGTGAAAAGCAGGGAAATGTGGTTGATGTTGGTGGAAAATTTTTGAAAAGGAAAATAGTAATCATAATTAAAAAAGTAGTAGATTTAAAATGTGTACGGGTGGAGAAAAATATTTAGGAAAAAACAAAATAGGAAAGAAAATATTGTGAGAGCAAAAAAACACTTTGAGGTTTAGTGCAGGAAATCGTAGAGTAGCAAAAGTATTAAAGTATACAAATTGAAAGCAAACCTTAAAAAGTACCCATTACTTTAATAAATATGATAAAATCAATAAAATAGCAGTGGAAACGAAAAAAGTCGGGAAAAAGTAGTAG
Source organism: Melieria omissa (assembly GCA_963971225.1). Taxonomy (NCBI): domain Eukaryota; kingdom Metazoa; phylum Arthropoda; class Insecta; order Diptera; family Ulidiidae; genus Melieria; species Melieria omissa. The sequence continues at coordinate 81,942,884 of OZ020268.1, forward strand.
AAAAAGTAGTTAAAAAGGTAGTAGAAAAAACTTGTGGACAAAAAAGTAGTAGCAAGAAAAAATTAGTGGACAGAAAAAGACAGTCGCAAAAAATAGTGTTGAAGATATGAAAAAAGTAGTAGTAGTAGTACAAGATTTCTGGAAAAGTGCTTTTCATGGAAAATTATAAAACAGTAAAAAAAGTAGTCAACCAAAGTAGCTAAAAATTGTGTAAGCAGTATGAAAAAGTATTTATAAATGTCACAAAATATCTGGAGGTAGGTTTTAACAGAAAAATTCTATAAAGTTTATGGAGGCAACTTCATCAGCATCAGGAAAAAAAAACAAAAAGTATTGAAGTACAGTAGCAAATTGAAATTGAATTAAACTAAAAAAGTGCCAACCATTCAAATAGCAGCGGCATAATAAAAGTATAGTAAAGAAAATAGTAGTAGAAAAATAAGTAGGCAAAAGTAGTAAGTAGTAAGAAAAACTAATAGTAATAAATATTGAAATTAATAGTAAAAATAAAAGTAATAGTAATTTCCAAAGCCACAAAATATTTGGATGATCAGTTTTCACAGAAAAATGTAAAAGTTGCCTTCACAGCATCAGAAAAAAAACAAAAAGTATTAAAGTACACTGAAAAAGTAGCAAATTGAAATTAAATTAAACTAAAAAAGGAACAACTATTCAAATAGCAGCGGTATAGTAAAATTATAATAAAAAAATAGTAGTAGAAAAAGTAGTAGTAAGAAACTTAAATTAAACTAAAAAAGGAACAACTATTCAAATAGCAGCGGTATAGTAAAATTATAATAAAAAAATAGTAGTAGAAAAAGTAGTAGTAAGAAAAAAGTAATGGACAGATAAAAAGTAGCTCTTTCTAAGTAACTCTAGTGTAAAAAATATGAAATAGCACTAAAACTTAATAGCAGAAAAAGTACTTTTGATAGAAAAATCTAAAAAGTAGTATCCAAAGCGTCAGGAAAAAAACAAAAAGTGTTGAAGTATAGTAAAAAAGTAGAAAATTGAAACTAAATTGAACTAACAAATGTAAAAATTTATTCAAAGAGCAGCGAGAGTATAAAAAGGAAAGTAACAAAAAGTAGTAGAACAAGTAGTAGAAAAAGTAGTAGGCAAAAAATAGTAGTAAGAAAAAATTAGTGGGCACATAAAGAAAGAAGCTTAACAAAAACATAAAAATTTTAGTAAAAATAGTACTAAAACTTAATAGCAGAGAAAATACTTTTGATAGAAAAATATAGAAAGAGGTCTCCATAGCGTCAGGAAAAAAACCAAAAAATATTGAAATATATTAAAAAAGTAATAAATTAAACTAAAAATGTAATAAATTCATTCGAAGAGCAGCGAGAGTATAACAAATTAAAGTAAAAAATTTGTAGTAGAAAAAGTAGTAGACAAAAAAGTAGTAGCAAAAAAAAGTAGTGGGCAGATAAAGAAAGAAGCTTAACAATAACGTAAAAATTTAGCAAAAATAACATTAAAACTTAAGAGCAGAAAAAATACTTTTGATAGCAAAATATAGAAAGTGGTCTCCATAGCGTCAGGAAAAAATCCAAAAGTATTGAAGTATATTAAAAATGTTGTAAATTAAACTAACAAATGTAATAAATTCATTCAAAGAGCAGCGAGAGTATACAAAATTAAAGTAAAAAAATAGAAGCAGAAAAAGTAGTAGGCAAAAAGTAGTAACAATAAAAAAGTAATGGCCAGATAAAGAAAGGAGCTTAACAATAACGCAAAAATTTTAGCAAAAATAGCATTAAAACTTAATAGCAGAGAAAATACTTTCGAAAGAAGAATATAAAAAGAAGAACAAAAAGTATCAAAGTATTGTAAAAAAAGTATTAAAATAAAAAATCGTTCTAAAAAGTCTCAGTCGACCTGCCACTTCATTAAAAACTAAATAAATTTATTTAAATATGAGCTCAACAAAAAGTATCAACAGTAGACAGTAAAAAGTAGTAGACCACAAAGTGGTAGTGGTAGTAAAAAAAATGTAGTAGCCTACAAGCGAAACCACATTAAAAGCATTAAAAATGCCATACCTTTCGACATTCGACATCATACTAATGACGAAATTCACTGTACTGTTGCATTAAATGTTGCATATTTATAGGGTTGCGAGCTGGTTGCGAGGGCATAAGAAGAATCAGCTGGAATTTAAACTTTCGGACAAAATTGCAAACGGTAAATGCAAAGTTTCAGAGTACTTGCGAATTGTAGTTGTTACTCTAGTTGTTGTTGTTGTTGTTGTTTTTATTGTAGTTGTAGCAACTAGTACATGCAAGTTTAATGCGTGCCGCCCGTTCGCGTGCCACGCTCAAGCACTGCGCACTACTTCAAATTTACATTTGGCATGCAGGCGAGTGCGTTGCATTTTAAGTACCAAAAACGCAGAGCAGTGCAGCGCACCGAAAAACGACAACGACATCAGTAATAACAACAACAACAGCAACAACAGCGAGAGTGGCATAAACTTCAGTTGCTACAACAGTTGCGAAAAACATCGGTTTTTCTCATTGCGTTCGCGCGCGCTTCTCAACTCTGCTCGTCATACGGCAATGTGCTGCGTCGTTTGGTTGTTTTGAGCTATTGCACGTTGCAGCATTTAGTAGCAGCATGCTGCATGCTGCTGTCGTTCAGTCGTGCCGTGCTGTGCTATGGCAGTGGCGCGCCCTGCCGCCGCACCTCGGCGCGTTCAGTTGTCATTCAAATCCCAAAACCATTTCACTAATTGAAATGAATTTCCATATGTGGCAAGTGCGGCGCGGTACGTGTCATCACACACACAAACACACACACAATCACTCATACATACATTCATTCGTTTGCACTAAGCTTTGTGTGTGTGTGTGCAGCAGCGCCTTCGACATGCGCGCTGCAGCAAATCCTAGTTTTTGCCGCTGCTGGCGCTACTCTGATTGTTACTGTTTTTTGTTGTTGTTGTTGTTGTTATTGTTGCACAAATAATAAGCAGCGGGCAAGTTGGCAAGAAAAAGCATTCGACACAGGCGCATTGATGGCAGCACTTTAAGTCATGTCACATTGACAGTTGCTGTCTGCTTTCGGCTTTCTCACGCTTCATGCGTTGCCACAACCCTTCACTTCGCCCCCTCCCCCCCTCTCAGTTCAACTGCTCCTCAACAAAACCAAACTCAAACGAAATATGTAGGTTGCAGCCAGTTCAAGCAGCGTCGAACGCCAGGTGGCAACTGCCGTAAAGTAGTAAAGCAGAGAGGAAAATGGGCGTGGCCGCAGACAACACAACACAACCATTGCCGTATCTCTGCTTGCCCGATTTCGGTTTTGCTTGATGATGCTGGTGTGTGTGTGTGTTTATTTTTTGCTGTTGCTGTGGTTGCTGTTTTTTGTTGTTATTGTTGTTTTTGTTGTTGGTGTAGCAAAAAGTGCACATGCAAATTTCTATGCGAGCGCACATTGCAGTGTCCTGCGGCAGCAGCAGCACCAGCTAGAGACGCAAACGCTGCCAACGTGGAAGTGCCAAAGCATGAAAAAGTGGCGCTGTCAGGCGTGCAGTGTGTCTGTGTGTGTGTGTTTGTGTGTGGGTGTGTGTTGAGAATAATTATTTATGTTAAAACACTGCAAATGGCGGGCGCAGCCGGAAGTGTGACAGCCGTATGGTGAGCCCTACACTAGACGGGGTTGTGGTGAGTGTTTGAGTGTAGGTGGAGGGGGGAAGTGGGTTAGTTGCACTTCGTCAACTGAAGGCGGCAACTCTAATGAATGTGGACAATAATTACGCTTGTGGCATTATGTGGCGGTTGAATGTTGCAACATTATATTTGTTGTTGTGGTTATTTGTTGTTGTTGTTGTTGTTGCTTTTTGTTGTTACAGCAACAAATGCTACTGCAAAGTTCAGTAATTTTGCTGCTTTCGGCAAATTGCGTTCGTTGAAGTGTTGGAGCCAATGGGGGAAAATTTAATGTTCCACATGAAGCAGAAGAAAATTTAATACGAAATAAGTTTTGCAAGTGGAAAAATATGTCAACAGGGACAATTTTAGTTGAGGTTTTAGAATAAACTAGAAATGGAGTCTGAAGAGGAGTCAGTCACACCAAAAATATTTCACTCTCTGAAGTTGGTTGAGTAACCAAAATTGAATGCGTCACATGAGACAAAATATCTTAATGCAAAATAGTTTCTAGGAGTAAAAAAATATGGAAGAGGAAACGTTGTTAGTCTATGTTTTAGTTTGAGTGAACATAAGGTTTGAAAAATGGTCCTTCGTATAGAAAATTCGTAACTTTTCATATGAAAGTATTTCAGTCTCTGAATCAAATATTTCAATTTCAGTCTCTGAAGCAAATATTTTAATCTATAAAATCTTTCCGTCTAATATTTCTCTCTCTCAAGTTATTTGAGTAACCAGATTTTAATGCTTCAAATGAGACAAAGAAACCTTAATGCAAAATAGTTTCTAGGAGTAAAAAAATATGGGAGAGGAAACGTTGTTAGTCTATGTTTTAGTTTGATTGAATATGGGGTTTGAAAAATGGTCCTTCGTATAGAAAATTGGCAGCATTTTATATTAAAGTATTTCAGTATTTGAATCTATAAAATCTTTCAGTCTAAAATATGACAGTACACACTTTTCATATGAAAGTATTTCAGTGCCTGAATCAAATATTTCAATTTCAGTCTCTGGAGCAAATATTTTAATCTATAAGATCTTTCCGTCTACTATTTCACTCTCTAAAGTTTGTTGAGTAACCAAAATTGAATGCTTCACATAAGAGAAATAAATCTTAATGCAAAATAGTTTCTAGGAGTAAAACAATATGGAAGAGGGAACGTTGTTATGTCTATGTTTTAGTTTGACTGAATATGGGGTTTGAAAAATAGTCCATCATACAGAAAATTGGGAGCATTTCATATTAAAGTATTTCAGTATTTTAATCTATAAAATCTTTCAGTCTAAAATATGACAGTAGGCACATATTGACATCTCTATTTACTTAGATTGAATATGGAGTCTGAAGAAGGGTTAGCCGCAGCAAACATTGCCAGCTTTTCATGGCGTATTTTCATACTTGACTCCATATGGTTTGCTTGAGTACCGGCTGAGATAAGCTTTCTTTGTTTGGGATTGTTTGAATCAGTCTTTGAACTCAAGATCCACTGATTTATGGTTCCTACGCCTTAGCAACTGAGTCATGGCAAGTATCTCTATGAAGTATGTACAGATCGTTTTTTATATTAAAAACCCCTGTGCCTTGAATATTTACTAAAGCAAAGTTTGGCAGACAGAAACAAGCCCAAAAATCACCAACTTTCTGTTTTCACAATTCAATGAAATTCGTAGAACTTAAGTCAACTTTTGCATTACAATCTTTGAAAACATCATTACTCGATTTGCAACTGAAGTTAAAAACTCCACTCTCAACCTCAACGACTAATCTACCGTCGATTGTTGCGCGTGTGAACCAAAAATTTTGCTATTTATAACGAAAATATTTTTCACTTCATTATCAACGCTTTCAAATTATTTGCAACACGCACACATATATAAAATACATTACAATACAGCACAGCGATAAGGCAAAAGGGAAAACGCAAAAAAAGGCAAATTAAGACAAAAAAAAGTTTGCTGAACAACTGGTTGAATGAAGAAAACGCCACACCACGAGCGAGCATTCTTAACGACACAACGACAACGCAACCCAGAGCCGCCAGCCACAAATAGAAATACAGCAACAGTGCCAACACCAACACCAACACCAACATCAGCATCAGCCAACATAAAGACACCGGCGGACACGTGCACACTTGAGACATGGCAGCAGACAAAGGCAACAGCGGCAACGCGAAATGAGTATCGCACAACAAGTTTGCATACTTTTCGGCGGCTGGTAGACGGGTAGACAAAATGTCATTGTTAGCGAAACTTGGTGAGTATGTTGGAAAATTATGGCGAAAAGGCGCGTGGGACGGGTGGACAGAATGTACTTTCTTGGTTTTTTATGAATGGCGCTAAGAAGGCAGTGCGTAGGGCTGCTTGCTGTGAGAGTTATGATGCACCAAATAAGACGTTGACGGCAGGAGAAAGTATAGAGATTTGCGATCCATGTTACTAGGGGAATCGATGTAGCTTGGTCAGTCTCAAGGTTTGTGGTTCTTTAACACGTTAACGTGTTAGGTCCCTTTTATGTCTGTGGCTTACCAGAGTTTTTAAAAGAAAATATCGTAATATATATAAAATGAAATTTACTAATTCATAATTAGTCCTGGAATCCAAAAATTTGCGAGAAAATTGAGAACTTTAATAGAAGTTTTCTAAAGCTTTGAACATCCGGAAGATTTGCATCTTCAAAACAAATTTTTGTAAAGGAAAGAAAATTTCGTTTAGGCTATAAATCTGCCTCGTTTCACACTCATTACATGCTGGAAAGATTGGGAGTTTATATCATAAAAATTAAAATTTTTGGTAGACGTTGAATCGAACATTTTGTATGGGGAACACTTTAAGGGTTGGTTATAGGGGGTAAGTGTGTTCTGGAAAAAGGTTCACAAATTGAAATAAATGTGTGCTCGTCTCACTTTTGACTCCTCCAGGACCAAATTGGGAGCAGTGAGGAGCTAAATTTATACAAAATCGATCATTTTGTATGGGGACTACCTTAAGGGTTGGTTACAGGGGGTAAGTATGTTCTGCAAAAAGCTTCACAATCTGAAATAAATGTAGGTTGGTCTCACTTTTTACTCCTTCAGGAGCAAACTGGAAGCAGTGAGAAGCTAAATTCACAAAAATCGATCATTTTGTATGGGACCATTTTGTATGGAACCTTAAGGGTTGGTTACAGGGGGTAAGTATGTTCTGGAAAAAGGTTCACAAACTGAAATAAATGTAGGTTGGTCTCACTTTTGACTCCTTCAGGAGCAAACTTGAAGCAGTGGGGAACTAAATTCATAAAAATAGTTCATTTTGTATTGCGACTACCTTAAGCGTTGGTTGTAGGGGTAAGTGTGCTTAGGAGAAATATTTAAAAACTAAAATAAATATAGGTTGGTCTCACATATGACATCTCTAGGGTCAAACTGGAAGTGGTGAGAGCTTTTTTTTCAAAAATCTACCTTTTTGTATGAGGACCATCTTAAGGGTGGGTTGTAGGGGGTAAGTATGTTCAAAAGAAATATGCAGAAAAGGAAATTAGTGGCAGTTGGTCTTAGATTTGATTGGTCTAGCAACGAATTTCGAGCAGTTATGGCCTAATTTTGCATCTTCACTGATATTTTTTTGAGAGAAAAAAAACTTTTTTTTTTATTAGTGTTTGTAAACGCAAATTGACACGCATCTCTAACAAATGCCACTTCAGTAACAGATTGTTTTTGTCTTGTTTTAAATTCCCTTTTTGGCAAATTTTGTTCTTAGACATTGAAACAATTTGTTGAAGGGTATTAAATAGGTCGATCCACACCGACCGTAGTCGACTTGTGTTCATTTTGCGCTTCAGAAAGCGCTCTGCACTTCATCTGCCACAACACGAATGTACACGGCAGCTGCAGACGAATTTCATATGACAACTTTTGATGGCTGCTTCGTTGACTCTCATTCCTTTGTCTATCTATGCACTTTTTTTGCTTTCTTTACCTTCTTTGCTTTCTTTGCGTTTTTCCATTATTAATTTGTGCAGCCAGATTGCTGCAATTCCTTTTGTCAAACCCTCACCCCCACTCTCCTCCCTGTACCAGTCACCGATGCTATGTGCACTCTGACAAATACCTTTGCCTGGCTGGCCTAAAAGTATGCAACGCAATGAGTTGAATGATGAAATGAAAGCACAAAAATGCGCCGACATTATTGTGCATAATTACGCCGCCAACAACGACAACATGCACAGCGCAAACATTATTTGTTGTCGCTGCTACCTGTCGCCTGGCATTCAGTCGCATTTGCGCCTTTGCGTCCTTGTCGTCTGGCTCTGCTCGCCCAACAACGATCGTCAATTTCTAATGGCTCCTTGGACCTTTGTGCTCTTGTGTTGTGTTTTCTTCGAGTGCGTTCTTCATGCGTAATTAAAATTGCGGCACATTATCAAACAACAACAAAAACAGCACATATATATGGTGTTTTTGTTGTTGCTGTAAATATGTTAATTAAAATGATGCTGCAACAAGAGTGGCACAACGACGGCATGCTTTGTCGCCATAGCTGCACTCGAGTTGCTGCATTTTGCTGCCTGCAAAATGATTGTTGTTGCCTAGCACAGCCAACATGCTTGAGCAGCTGGCAAATATGGTCACACTGGCAAATAACCAAATGCAGCGTCAAGTGTGCGGGTAGCTCAAGCCGAAGCTAAAGCCAGAGCAAACATTCGAATCTTGAGATTTTTTTTTTTAATTTTTTTTAGAATTTTTCCTGTTGCCTCCAATCATCCGAACCGACTATGGCTTCAAGCATGTGCACGTGTTTGTCTACTGCATAAATATATGAATCCTCTGGTATGTGTGTGTGTTTGTGTAGGTATTTGTGTATGCAAGCAGGCATAAGCCTGATGACTTCCGTCAAGGGAAATGCTGCAATGAAAGAATTTCCATTCGTACTTTATGCCGCCGCAGGCAACGCAGCATTGCCATTGCCGCATTTCCCCGCATGGCAACGCCTGCCAGTCAGCGCTCACCACTGATACATCCGCCCGCAATCCGCTGTACCGCATCGACTGTACGCTCGACGCGAACGATGGCGCGCATAAAATAAGTTAAAGATGATGAAAATGCATTTTCCGGCTGCAGCAGCGCCCACCCTGTCTGGCTGCATGGGTATTTGCACAAAAACGCGCACGTGCGCACATATGTGTGTGTGTGTGTGAGTGTTGCTTCATGTCAGTGTGTACATGTTTGTATGTGTGTGTGTGTTTGCATAATTACGAACTTGAAAATCTCAAGGCAAGCGCCAATGTGCCGCACACATAGGAAACGCCACTCGGGACGTATACGTAACATGCAACTAACCGACCGAGTCCATTCATTTAGCCAACGCAAAAAGGAAATGCCATAAAAGCGGCAAGCAAAAAAACGCAGCAATCATAATGGTAGATTGCATAATTATTTAAATAAGTACACACACACACAGACATACATGAAGAGTTGCGTGTTCGTTTGCTGGTTGCCCAGCTGCTGCATTGGATTTTGTTGCCTCTTTCGGATTAGCGCTGAAGTGGCGTTTGTCTGCTTAGCTGCACTGTATGCGTGTTTATGGTGTACAAGTATGTATGTATGTATGTGTGAATGTATGTATGCATATATGTTTTTTGTATACTCGTATGTATGGTTTTGTGCTGTGCTGTATGCATTTCAATATGGGGAACATTTTATGAGGATTTCTTAATTAAAAATAGAGAAAGCCAGCAAGAAAGCAATGCCAAAGCTAAAGACGATAGCCACACAATTGCGCTGGTTGCGCTTGTTTTTAAAAGGATTTCATATAATGGGGCTGGGAGTTTTTATACAAATCATACAAATGCATAACAAGGAAGCTGAAATGGAAACATTGCATTTTAGCACAAAAGTTATTTTGAAAATCGTAAAAAGTATTTCGTTATAAATAGCAGAGAGCAAAAAGGGAATTTTGATGTCAGTGTTTGAGATCATCTCATACGTGAGCTTGTTTCTGAATGACTAGTTAACTTATTTTTTCAGATAAAAGAGTCCAAAATGAAAACCAATACTGCTATGTCTTTTAAATGAAGAACAGAGAGTTTCTAAATAAATCTGGACTACATATTTGGAAGTATTAAACCTAATGTATTGTTTTATTTAAATGGCACAGGAACATAAACATTGCTCCCAGATCTAAGGTACATGGCTGTCCAAAGAACTTAGCAAGATAAGGAAATTGTCTTTCGAAGCGTTTAGATACCGATTGTAGATCAATTGAAACTGTCTTCATATCAGTTAACGAACAAAGCAGCTGTACGAGTCTGGCCTGAAAAGTTTCCTATCTAATAAAGATGCAAATTTATTTATATTTTTCTACATATGTAGTCTCCTTGCATGTTTATAAACTTCTTCCAGCTATGCTTCCATCTGTTTAACTCATCCAAATAGAGCGTTGAAAACATTCATTTGAATACGTTTTTGATCTAATGTGAGCAAACTCGACATCCAACTTGCAGTAATCTTTTTTATGCCCAAAGCTTAATTCAATATGCGACAAAGACTATCTTCGCACTCATTCATAGCTTCGGCTATCTATTGCATTGCCTCCCAACAGTGTTGCCAGATACCTGAAATGAAATCTTTTCTATTCTTAAAAAAGGCTGAAATTTCCTGCCAAAAATTCATTCATTCAGCTTCAACTTAACAACAAACAAAGCATATAAAAAATTAGATCGGTAGAAAACTCGCTTTTGTAAACTTTCTTCATGCCTTCATTTATTCTTCTTCATTCTTACTTTGAAGCATACAATTTTATTAAACAAATTTAGATAATTTAGCTTTCAATATTCAAGGCTTCAGTGCCACTAATGATGTCACATGTATCACAATCAAAATCTCCTAAACTCTCTCAACAATTTTTCCTCCTAAAAATTTGTCAAAAAGGCTAAGAATCTCCTGAAAGTAAGAGGAAATCTCCTTCTCTGGCAACCCGGCCTCCCAAGCGAATACGGCCACATTTCAAATTTTGATTGCCAAATTTTCAGGTCTCCTTTCAAAAATAAATATTTAATTACGACTCTATGTTAAATTTTCCCAATGTCACAATAACGATCACATCGGCTGACTCGAACAACAACTTTGCATTCAAAATTTCGGATTCTCTTGTTTTTGTTGACAATTGTTGCAATCTTTATGTGGAGATCGGAAACTTTTCAGACACACACAGATTCTATACTTTTTGTTGATGAGTATTGCCATCTTCCTGTTAAGGTTGGAAATTTTTAGAGACATACAAAGATTTCTTACATTTTGATGAAGAGTGTTGTTTTCTTCTTAATGATGTCGGAAACTTTTCAGACACAAATAGATTTCCTACTTTTTGTTGAAAAGTGTTGCCAACTTCTTGTTGAGGTCGGAAACTTTTCAGACACAAACAGATTTCCTACTTTTTGCTGGCGAGTGTTGCCATTTTCTTGTTGAAGTTGGAAACTTTTCGAACACAAATCTATTTTCTACTTTCTTTTGACGAGTGTTGTCATCTTCTTGTTAAGGTTGAACATTTTTTAGAGACTTAAACAGATTTCCTACTTTTTGTTGACGAGTGTTGCCATCTTTTTGTTGACGTCGGAAACTTTTCAGACACAAATCGATTCCCTACTTTTTTTTTACGAGTGTCGGAAATTCTTTAGAGACATAAAAAGATTCCTTACTTTTTGTTGAAGAGTGTTGCTTTCTTATTAATGATGTCGGAAACTTTTCAGACACAAATAGATTTCCTACTTTTTGTTGAAAAGTGTTGCCAACTTGTTGTTGAGATCGAAAACTTTTCAGACACAAATAGTTTTCCTACTTTTTGTTGACGAGTGTTGCCGTCTTCTTGTTGAAGTCGGAAACTCTTCAGGCACAAACAGATTACCTACTTTTTGTTGAGATCGAAAACTTTTCAGACACAAATCGATTTCCCACTTTTTGCTGACGAGTGTTGCCATCTTCTTGTTGAGGTTGAAAACTTTTCAGACAAAAAATATTTCCTCCTTTGTTGACGAGTGTTGTCATCTTCATGTTAAGATCGGCAATTTTGTTAGATACACAAAGCTTTTCTTTCTCATCAACAAAGAGTGTTGCCATCTTCATGTTAAAGTCGAAAACTTTTCAGACACGGACAGATTCTCTCCTTTTTCTTGACGATTGTTACAATCTTCAAGTTGAAATCGGAAACTTTTCAGACGAATATCGATTTCCTACTTTTTGCTGACAAGTGTTGGCATGTTCTTGGTGGGAAGCTTTTCAGACACAGACAAATCCTCTACTTCCGAAGGTTGAAAACTTGCCAGACACAGATAGAGGTTGGTAAGTTTTTTAGGGACACAAACAGCTTCCCTACTTTTGTTGACGAGTACTGACATTTTCTTATTGAGGTCGGTCAGCTTTTCTACCTTTTATTGACCAGTGTTGCCGTCTTCTTGTTGAGGTTGGAAACCTTTCAAACACTAACAGATTTTCTACGTTTTGCTGACGAGTACAGCTAACTTCATGTTAAGGTCGGAAACTTTTCAGACCAGATAGGCTCGTAAAAATTTGCCATCATCTAATTAGAGATGATGGCAATCAGATCATATTACAGTCCTAGGTATAGTAATGCGACCAGTGTTGTGGTGCTTGGTCAACTTTTTTGTCCGACGATCCAGCACAGTAGGTATAACTCGATGAATCTAAAGCAAACAGGGGTTTGTAGAACCTACTTCTTATCTGAATATGTGACAAAGCGGGAGCGAAAAAGTTATGGAACGAGGCAGAAGAGTATCTCTCTTGGATAGATCAAGCAGGGAAGAGGCTAACAGCTCGAGATGTGACTTATTGAAAGCGTAAAGCGTGAAAATTTTTGAGGCAGTTAGAAAGTAAAGTTTTTGTGGAGAGTTGAGGAACATTATAGCCATGAAATGAAGTGTGATGAGATGACGTTAGGCTTGAGAAACGGTATAGGTCAGATTATGTTGATTTATGTTAGATAAGGTTGGAGTGGAGCGGAGTATTTTTCTGTTACAATCCATTTAACTCTTTCTCTATTTTGTTGCCATATGGCAACATGGTACCTTGTTTTATATTTACTTAGGCTGTAAGAACCTTTTTGTTCATTGACTGAATTTAATAAAGAATGTCTGAGCCCTCTACGGTTTCAGGAATATATTTTTTGTTGGCCCTTAGAATAGTTTGAAGCTTTAGAAATAATACGAAATTAATAAAGTGAATAATAAAGTTCAAAGAAGAGAAGTATACAGGTTTGTTTAGTGTTATATCTTCACATAGTAAACGAAGTAGAAGCAAAAAAAAAAAACATTTTAAAAATATATTTATTTATTTAATATTTTACCCTAATTCAGATAAATTTTTTTAATTATTTTAGCTAAAGTAAATGAAAAAATATTTGAGTTTTAGTTAAAAATAGTAAAAAAAATGTAAGTAATTATTACAGCCACAAGAATGGATGGTTAAAACAAAATCAACAAATAGGGTTCACTAGGGTTTAGTATGGAATGTTGTTGATATAACCACACAAAAGTCGAAATCGAAAATTATAAATTTTAATTATCTCCAGTAAACGAATGTAGTGAAAGGGTTAAGTATAAAGGTATGGCTCGTTGTGACCCCACATGGAGAGGACGCAAGACGCTATATATTTTCTGCTATGTTTTGTTAGATTAGTACTTAAATTTTCAGTCAATAAAGATTGGAAATATCATTATACCAAAAGTTAAAAAAAAATGGGTTTGCCTGTAATAACAAAATGTGTGTTTGAGCACATACAATTTTACTCCACTGGGGTTGAAAGTATCACTATGCCAAAAATTTATTAAAAAAAAAATAGTATTTTCCAAGGAGTATTGCCAAGTCGCCATGTTATGCCCCTAAAACTCCTCACCACTGTGGTTGAAAGTATCACTATGCAAAAAATGTATTAGAAATAGGATTACCCTGCTGTCATGTTCTGACAAGTAACACCAAGATTTATGTTTTTATTAATAAATAACAATGCGCACGTTTGGACCCCCTAAAATTCCACTCAACTGTAGTTCAAAGTATCATTATACCAAAAATTTATAAAATAATGCATTTGTCATTCCCAAAAAAACAACAAAAACCAAAACACATTAGTTTGTTTTATGCGCTGACTTTAACCGAAACCCATACACCAAGAAGTTTTGTGTGCGTGTGTGTGTGTGAGTGTATTTCAATGCGCACAAACTTGGTGCAGCCGTTGCAGTGGCGAGCACAGTGGCACAAGTTTTTGCCACTAAATTAATAAATTTCAAACGTAACTGCCATAGCTGAATGAAGTTTTGCAGGCATTTTTCCGACGGCAGCGCTCAGTCGGGCGAAAAACAAAAGCCACCAGGCCGAGGCGAGTCGAGGCGACTGCAATGCTTAATTCACTAACCCGACTGGGCGGCGGCAATGGCGGCGATTATGCAGCAAAAGCGTCATAAATAAAATTACCACATAGAGCCAAATGAAAATGCGCGCGGCCGATGTGTTGTTGTCGGGCAAAATACAAAGCGCCAGTGTTGCCAACTTAACGGCGGCATAAATGTATTGTACGCGAATATAAAATGTGAATTACTGTGCGCCATTATACGTTTTAAGTGTGTTTATGCAGGCAGGCAGGCTGACTGGCTGGTTGGTTGGCTGGCAGGCAGTCAGACGCAGCGAACATGCACTCGTGTACTTGCAATAAACCAGAGCCGGGCAGCCAGCCCGAAAATATGCAACCAATGGTGTAGTGGCGCAGCAAAAAAAAAAAACAAACCCCAGAGCCACTGCGCTATTCAAGTGACCAAGAGGGGTACGAGGGGGGGGGGGGGTATAAAAAGAAAAACATTATAAAATGGCCATTATGAGTGAAATTTATATTGAAGCAATATTTTTCACAACTACAGAGCGCAGCGACGAAGGAAGAAACCAGAAGCAGTGGCGACCAGTTGGGCTGAAGTAGGGAGCAACCAGGAATTGTCTGCCTGTTGTGCATGTTAAGGGTTTGGCGACGAGAGGGGACAGGAGAAGGGCATAGAAAGCACCAAACTGACCAGCTAACAAGTCAAGTTGGCGCAGACAGTAGCAGTCGGCGCATGCAATGTGAGCAAAAGCAGAACTTAGAGGGAGAGAATAGGAGAGAGATGAGGAGCAGGGCGCCAAATTGTAGGCGCGGCCACTGGTTGGAAGCGCAATGAGCAGACAGCAAAAGCCAGCAGACAATTTTAATGGCCCAACGAATAAACGAACGAACGAACAAATGCAATGCAGCAAAAATTTGCTGTGCCATACAAACAAAAAAAAACCCCTCACACACACACGGACAAATAAAACCAGCAACGAATCGTCCCAACAAAAGCTGGAAAACGTTAACGTTGAAGGTTAACTGCTGCAGCACACTTGTCGCTGTGTGTATGTGTGTGTGTGTGTGTGTCGCATGACCGCACCAGCCAAAGGGCAACACTGGCGTGTGTGCAAAATCAGGCACAACAGCAGACGGCAAAATAAAGTTTAGCATGTCAATGGCATTGGCCATGTTATAGACCTGATCAAGTGTGTGGGGACTGATGTGAAAAAACTACAAAATAAACAACAAATAAACAGAAAATAAAAAATTAAAAAAATTGGAAAAAATAAAAAATTACACATTAGTTGCTGTTGCAGGAAAATTGTTGGTTTTTATTGGTGTTGCTGTTGTAAAAATTTCAAGTGCACTGCTGCCACGTTGCTGCCAGTCAGTCAGACGTGCAGTCGTGCACGTAGCAGCGTTGTTAGCTTTTTGTAGCCAACACCAATGCGGACGAAGGAAGCGAGAAAGTGAATGTTGCCAACTAAACAAAACCAACAAAAAAATTACGACACTAAAATTACTAAAAAGCCAACGCACACACACACAACTGTGCAAACGATCAGATTTGTAATTTAAACATGGCAAAAATTTTTTTGCTTTTTAAATATTTTAGCATAACTTTAGGCGTTTGTGCTCGTATTTCGTATTTATCAAAAAATACATTTTAAATGAAAAGTTAAATTAAATGTTATCAAATTAAATATTACAAGATTTAGCAGCAATTTTCTGTGAATTGCTGGAAGCTTTGGTGTACAAATTCGTTTTGGTTTTGTTGGTCATTGAATCTTAAAGGAAGCAAATGGCCATGAAAACTTTGATATGCAAAGATTCACATTTCGAAGAATTGAAATTTGATTAGGGGTTTCAAATAAGAGAAAATGTTTTCCATTTCTATCAATCAATATCTCAGTAGTTGAATCTAGGCTGACAAATTTGTATTTAGTGTCAGATCTCTTTACCAAAGCTGAATTTGTTTAAATTTTTCCAAAATTTTTATAGATTCCGAATCTTATTTCATTGGTAAAGCAGTAGCTGCTTTAAATGTTTGAAATTTTTATAGATTCTGAGTGGATACAAAAATATAAATATCTATCTATAACTGTCTGACTTAATTTTTTTAAAAAGTAATACACCAATCAATGTGCACTTCTGCGTCAATATTGTAACGATGAGGCACTCTGTGCTGTGCTATGCATGAATGCTTTTCCAAGCATACTTTTAGGCATGCACTTTGAAGTACGGCCGGTTGGCTATAATTCCGATATGGCCACGATGGTTCGCGAAGGCGATGAGCTGTGCTAGAACAATCGAGATAGAGAGTATAACTAGAATGTGCAAGAAACATCGGCTTGATAAGGAAACAAGTATAAAAAGCGGCAGTGTGCAGCGCAGAGGGTTGAGTCTTATTTGAATAAGCAAAGTAGTAACAAGTGTAGATACAAGCAAAGTGTAAATCTGTAAATAAAGTGATTGTTGGTTTTTGACTGCGTTTGCGCTAAATAATTGAAGTGGTTTTATTTTTCAAGCACAATCCAGATACAAACTTAGAGAAGTCATTTTCGTAACAATATTCAGAGAATCCATGCAAGACTAGGACAGCTTATTGGTCTAAAAACAACCTTAACAAGTAATGGGCCCTACTTATGTTGCCCGAAGTGTCCCTTTGACACAAAGTCCCTTTTAAAAGCCATGAAGAAAGAAGGACACGGCGGCCTTTAAACTAAAACACTCATTCAACATGGTTGCCGAAATTGCTGAATTGAGTCCAAAGGAGGCTATTGGACTACTTTTCTCGAGAGTTAAAATCAAAATGAAACTAAATGCAAGTAGTTTTAAGCTTTTTGAAAAAGCAAAGCCTACTGCTGAGGTGTGCTCCCAAAAAATTAAAAAAATCAAAGAAGAGGAATCCGTTTTTTCGTGGACAGTCCTTAGTAGAAATGGGGGTTTGCAAAGAAAAAGTGAAATAAAATTAAAAATCTGAACTAAATGAAAAAATAAAAAAATTAAAAAAAAAATTTAAAAAAAAATTTAAAAAAAATTTAAAAAAATTTAAAACTTAAAAAAAAATAAAAAAAAATAAAAAAAAAAAAAATTAAAAAAAAATTAAAAAAAATTAAAAAAAATTAAACAATTAAAAATCTGACACCAAATCAAATTCATTGAACATAACAGAAAACAGAGATTACATTTTACAAGTGTTTCGTTGAGTTGGACACATTTTGTTGCATATTAAGAGGCGCTCGATTGTCAGCGACACTGTGACGTGTTCTTCTTTTCACGTTTTGGTTGTGCTTCATTGCAAAAATCGAATGTCCACTTCAGCAGCAGCTGTTGAAAATGTTTGGGCACCAATAAAATCTGACTGGGGGCCCAAATAAACACGTACATACATACATAAGTGTGCGCTTACATACATTACATACAAATGTACATATGTACAGGCTGCACTTATGTTTGTAGCACTATTCGAGTTCATTGGTGATTTTTTTTTTGTTTCTGTTTATAGCGGCGCAACGAGTTAGCGAAATCCTGTGTATGGCACTTTGGTGCAGCGCCAAAAAGCACACCACACACCACAACTCATTCATGCATATGGGTGCATGCGAGTGTGTGTGTGTGCGTATGTTTATGTGTATTTTTACTACGGCCGCTATTTTTATGCCATTTTTATATTTTTGTAATATTTTTGCTTGCTGTATGCAAATGTTAAGCCTTGGAATTTTTATGTGGGCCTTTCATATATTTGTTGACTTGCTGACTCGAACAGAGCAGAGCAGCACACACACACACGCACATTCACAAAAGGCGCAAATAAATAAGCAAATACGACGGAATGGTTTGTGCGAGGGAAGGCACCGGGCAGACACATTTGATTGCGAACAAAGTCAGCGTAAAGTGGGTGCGAAAAGGCTAATGCACGCGCCCCCGCCCCAGTCCCAACCCAGCCACGCCACACCATACGGCGGCGTACGCTTTCGCTGGAATCGTCAATTTGAGCGCACAATTTTGCTTGCATACATTTTCAATTTTTTATACATTTTTGCCAGTTTCCTTTATGTGCGAGAGTCGTATTTGCTTTGCTGCGCATCGACATAAAAATGCGAATTGTGCTCAAACGCACACACACACACACACAACAACAACAGCGAATACGAAATAGTGATGCAGCGGCAACAACAGCTGTTGTAAACTTGGCTTTTCAATTGTGTGCGTCGTAAAAAATAATCCAAAAAAATAGAAATATAAAAATTAATAAACATTTTCACAATAAAAATACAAAATAAATAAAACAAATATGTAAAAATTGTGAAAAACAAAAATATAAAAATCTGCAAAAATCGTAAGCAATGAAAAAAATATATACAAATAAAAATATGGCATTGTTGCCTGAAAATATGCAATAAAAAATAATAAAAAATAATAAAAAATAATAAAAAAAAAATAAAAATGTAAAAAATAAAATATAAAAAAATATTAAAAAAATATAATAAACTATAAAATTTTACATGCAGAAGAATTGAGAGCAGCGCGCAGCATTTACAAGGCAAATGGCTTGTAGTCGCTTGTTGGCGCACTCAAATGTTGCATATTTCAAGGCAACACTGCTTTAGTGCTCAGCTGTGTCAATTAAGCGCTTTACACATGTCAAGACTGGGGAAAACTGGCAGTTTCTGACAACCATTTTAAGTTGGTTGCAAGTGATCAATGCAAAATTAAAAATGAAAACTGTTTCCTACACCAAATAGTTGCACTCTGAACCCCTAAAAGTAGTTTGCAAATAAAATACATTTCAAAAGTCAGCAATACCTGAAAGTCAGCGCCTGAAAGTCTGCAACACAATACAACAATATTCGTTATGTCTGAATTAAGCATAAACGCGAAGCTGTTAACGAGCAAATTGAACATTGCAAAGGCCCCAGAAGCCTCAAATAGCCCGACACATAGCAGGTGTTAATTGCCGCTATGCGATTTAATACTTTAAAATGAGCTCAATGAACAAAAGTATTGCGAAAGGGTGCCATCACACACAGCGTAAATGATTAAAAATCACAAATGATAAAAAATGAAATATTTGCTGATTTATGCGCAGAAATTCTTGTCATTATTTATGAAAATAATACAACAGAAAATATGCAATGAAGCATTTAATTGCGCATATTTCTCTGGCGCAAAAAAATAGGCAATCATTTCAGGCATCAGATTTCATATGAACGGCGTTTGAAGGGCACATTTGTAGAGGTGCGGATGAAGTAGGCAGAAAAGTTACGTCATAATCATTGTTGGGTTTTGTGGAAAATAGAGGAACACATGTTAATGGGCCTTCTAATGTTTCGGATCTTAGCCAATCGAACGTTTTTATTAAAGGTTAACACTCCAAATGGAGTAAAGAACACCTCAGACTGAGGAGAGACCGACTAAGACAAATCACTGGAATTCTAACTGGGCACTGTAGACTAAGAAAACACATAAAAGTGATACCTTTGAAACGTAGCTGGAGTCTTCAGCTTTCCTTGTCTCGACCGTCTTTCCCCTCTACCTTCCCTCCTGGGCGTTTTACGACCGTTCTTCCAACTTAGAAACTTACGACAGTAAACTTGCAAACGATTAAAATTTTGCTTAGGCTTAGAATTTTTTAAAATCTGAAGAGTCTGTGGAGTAGCAGAAGAGACTTTTGAGCACAACATATTGCAATGTAATGCAGAATGTCACAGCAGCAATCAATACCAGGGACAGCATTGCCTTGTAAAGGAGGACATTGTGAACCTGAATTCCTGTGAGTTAATAAATTTAGTGAGGTCTTTGGGTCTAGGAAATGTTCTCTAATTGTTGGCAGTAGAAGGCACAATAGATGACTGACTTTTTTGCTTTATAATCACAACAACAACTATCTATTTATTTAGTGCGCCTTAAAGTAGACTACAGCTCTTGACTAGTTAAAGGTTGAGAGTTGTTTCAGTAGTTAATTTGAAAAGATTCAAATTAATACTAAAACACTTATAAAACTGATGTAGCACAAGAAAATCTTCCAAAGAATGCATTTCCATTAGCGCATAAAAGCAGATATTAGAAAGTTTTATCCTTAATTTTATTCTTTTATTCTCAAATAAATTCTAAAATTAGTTATACGCGCACTCATAGACCTCACAAATAAGTTTTATCAATTCAAAAACACTTTAAAGTCTACTTTAGTCTTAAACGCCTAAAAGTAGACCAACGCTAAATAAAACATTAATCACACCTCTGACTCACAGCACTTTTCCACATAGAACAAACTATTCAAACTATACAAATAAATACTAAAACACTTGCAAAACTTATAAAAGAAATAGAAAAACTTCCAAAGAATGCATTTCCATTAGCGCCTAAAAGCAGACTAGCAGATAATTTTATTCTTTTACTGTAAAAAAAATTCTAAAACTATTTAGTCGCGCACTCAAAGTGCTCACAAATAAGTTTTATCAAATCAAAAACACTCCAAAGTCTACTTTATTCTTAAATGCCTAAAAGCAGACCAACGCCAAATAAAACATTGAGCAAACCTCTGACTCACAGCACTTTTCAACATAGAACAAACTATTTAAACTAAACAAATAAAAACTAAAACACTTACACACTTACTTACTTATAAAAGAAATAGAAAAACTTCCAAAGAATGCATTTCCATTAGCGCCTAAAAGCAGACTAGCAGATAATTTTATTCTTTTACTCTCAAAAAAATTCTAAAATTATTTGGACGCGCACTAAAAGACCTCACAAATAAGTTTTATCAAATCAAAAACACGCCAAAGTCTACTTTATTCTTAAACGCCTAAAAGCAGACCAACGCCAAATAAAACATTGACCAAACCTCTGACTCACAGCACTTTTCTGTATAGAACAAACGATTCAAACTAAATGAATTTCAGTAATTTAGAAATTTTTCGAACTACCGCCTAAAAGTAGACAACACAATACAATTAGAAAACATGTTGAAGTTTATTTTAAGCACAGATTACCGCTCGCCCATTGTGAGTTGCATCAGTTTTGGTCAGCATGCGCAAAATTGCATTTAAGTTGGCATTGTTGTGTGTTGCGCCCAAAAGTAGGCAATATGCGAAAGATGGCCATATGGAATTCCCGAAAACGCACCAAAACAACGCGCAAATAAGTAAAACGTATGCACATATTGGCTATTTACAATAGCAACAACAACAACAACAACGATAACAACAATAAAAACAAAACAAAAATCCAGCGAACGCCTACAACTATGCAACGTATTGCGAGTGCGTGTGCGAGCGATTTGTGTGCATTCAGGTTTCGCCTCTAACGTCCATGGAGGACGTTGAAGCGATGCGGCATTGTTAACAAAATGCTAAAATTTCCGTTGGCCATTATTTGTTGTTGGTGTTGCTACAGATACAGCAAATATGCGCATTGCACACATACGTTCAAGAACTGGGCGCGTGCAAATTTTTTTCGCGAAAACACATTTTGCTGCTGCTGTTGCTCGACTGCTGGCGCGCTATTGTAAATGACAACAACAACAACAAAGAGCACAAAAATTAACGCAACTGCGCGCGCGGCAATAATAAAAGGCTGCAAGCGAGCGAGCGAACAACGAAAGTTCGAGGGTTATTGTAATTTTTCGGCGCCAGCAGCCACACAAACATTGCGCAGCGTTCAAATCAAAAACTGAAATTCATGTGGCCGAGTGTGTCTGTGTCTCTGTGTGTTTGTGTGTAGTGACAACTACATAAATTTTCAATTTTCAGTGTAAATATTGAGCGGCATGAAAGAGCGCGGCAACAAGGACAATAGCAATGCCAACACTTGGCTGTCGAAAAATCAATAACACAAAGTGTCAATTGAAGTGCAAAGGAACTGGGCGGTTGAAGAGGAGGAGTGGAGCGAATAGTTGGGGCAAGCACAAGCAGCAATTTCCGGGTTTTGAAGACAATAGAAAGTGTAAAAATAGTGCACGCAAAAGCGCTGAGAGATAGCGAGCGAAGCAACAAAGCAATGGACAAACGAATGAATGCACGCAAAATGACCGGAACAGCTGGAAAGACGAGATGTAGAAATGCGCAGGGGGTCGTGCATGGGAATTGTTTGCTTGAAGACACAAAGAACGAACGGATGTAGTGTGGAGAGATGGGTTATTGGTTTACGTCTCAACTGAAGGACATTCGAAGGAAATACAGGAAGTGAATGAATTGTTGGTTGAAAGGTAGCAAGTACGAAGGATATGGTGAGGCAAGATGAGCAGGTGAGCTAGTAGGGACCGGAAAGATGTGGGCAAAACGAGGAAGAGATGAATGGAGAGATGAAAACAGGTAATAGTAGCAAATGGATATGAGAATTGTTTGCTAAAAGGCACACAAAACTGATTAAAACCAGATATAGAGACGGCAGATGAAGGCATATGGAAAAATGTATGAAAGAAGAGGCAGGAAGTGAATGAATGGGTATAGAAATTGTTGTACAGAAAGGCTAAAAAGATAGATAAACGGATATGGGATATGGTGGAGACTGATTGTCAGGTGAACAAGATAGAAAATAATGAAGGAGGTGAAAAATTTAATGAAAAAGATGGAGACATTGCCGTCTTGAAGTTCTATAAGGAAAAGGATACAGCGACATGGGACCACCTGCGCTTATTGTAGTCAAGGAAACGATGAATGAATGAAATGAAACTGATGGCTAAAAAGATAAATATGCTTCTTGTAGTGAACGAAAGAATG
This sequence comes from Melieria omissa, assembly GCA_963971225.1. Taxonomy (NCBI): domain Eukaryota; kingdom Metazoa; phylum Arthropoda; class Insecta; order Diptera; family Ulidiidae; genus Melieria; species Melieria omissa. The sequence continues at coordinate 81,965,610 of OZ020268.1, forward strand.
TAAAAATGGAGGGAAGGATAGTATAGAGAAATAAATACGTTTCATGTTTCAAACCGAGAATGCAAACAAGAGGTCAAAACGCTGGATAAGGAGATGAAAAGGCTTCGTGTAGTGAACGAAACGATGTATAAATGAAGTTAAAGAGCTAAATAAGGAGATGAAAAGGCTTCGTGTAGTGAACAGTAGGACACTTTGAAAGAAGTGAAAGAGCTGAATAAAGAGATAATCACCTTTCTTGTAATGAACGAAAAGTTGTTTAACTCTTTCGGGACTACTGGGATAATACGTCCCAATAAGTTTTTAATGCCCTTCAAAACAATTATTTAAATCTTACGACCCAAGTAAACAATTTTCAACAATTTTCAAGCAGTTTTCGATTTCAGTGTTTTCGCATTAAATAAAATAAATTTTAAAATCTCATATCTCTCAAAAAATTTTACAACCTCAACTTTCATAGCATGAGAATATTTCTACTAGGAGTATTTTGGATTTCAAAATTAAACTCCGTACCAAAAGGGTTAAAATATATGTAATTAAAGGTCAAAGTTTAGTTAGTTTAACGTGAAACTATGAAAATCTCTGCTCAATAGTGAGCATTAAGAAAGGAAGCTGGTAGACTTGACAGATTTCCAATATAGATCACTTGATACATAATGTAAGAGATTGTGAGTCAAAGCCCACAAGTCAAAATTTACTGATTAAACTTTTGAAACACGTAGATGTAAATAAACTTGAAACCTCACCAAATGTCTTTGAGAAACAATTACAGAGATCGTTTTTGAACAGAAAAAAGCTTCTATAAAAACCCGCATTCAAAAAGTAGCAACGAATATATATTTTACTATATAAAAGAAACTAGAAAATATAGTCATTCGTTTTTTAGTTAGTAAAAAGAATAAAAAGTTTCAAAAACCTATGTGAAGTAGAAAAAATGGTTGAGAGAACTTTGGTCTAAAAGGTCTAAAAAGGTCGTTTTTTAGTTAGTAAAAAGAATAAAAAGTTTTCAAAAACCTTTGTAAAATAGAACAAATAGTTGAGAGAACTTTGGTTTGAAAGGTCTAAAAAGGTCATTTTTTAGTTAGTTAGTTTTAAAAAGTTTTCAAAAGCCTTTGTAAAATAGAAAAAATAGTTGAGAGAACTTTGGTCTGAAAAGTCTAAAAAGGTTGTTTTTTATTTAGTAAAAAGAATAGTTGAGAGAACTTTGGTCTGAAAGGTCTAAAAAGGTGGTTTTTAGTTAGTAAAAAGAATAACAAGTTTTCAAAAACCTATATAAAGTAGAAAAAAATGGTTGAGAGAACTTTGGTCTGAAAGGTCTAAAAAGGTCGTTTTTTAGTTAGTAAAAAGAATAAAAAGTTTTCAAAAACCTATGTGAAGTAGAAAAAATGGTTGAGTGATCTTTAGTCTGAAAGGTTTAAAAATGTTGTTTTTTAGTTAGTAAAAAGAATAAAAAGTTTTCAAAAACCTATGTGAAGTAGAAAAAATGGTTGAGTGATCTTTAGTCTGAAAAGTCTAAAAAGGTTGTTTTTTATTTAGTAAAAAGAATAAAAAGTTGTAAAAAATTGTTGAGAGAACTTTGGTCTAGGAGGTCTAAAAGACAACACATCCAGCCATGTGGGATGAGTTCTTAAGTGGCGAATGGAAAAATGTTTGAAAAAAGTCACGAGTAGAACAAAATATGAATAGAACAACCAGATGTGAGCGGATCGACAAGTAGGCAAAGAAAGGACCCTTGAAAATGAAGCATCAAATTAATTAGTATTTGAACATTGGAGTTAATAAGCGTAGAAAATGTTGCTGAAAAGCCATTAAGGAATAAAGGTAATGAATTGAGTGATTTGACAAGTGGTGAATGAAAGAATGAGTGAAAGGTGCCAGAGAGATCAAGAAAGAGATACAAACATTTGACATGAAAAGAACAACAAATTGAGACAAAACTAACTATGGAGAAGGTCAAAGTGTGTGAAAGGTGCCAAAGAGATCCAAAAAGAGATACCAATTCGAACATTTGACATGAAAAGAACAACAAATTGAGACAAAACTAATTATGGAGAAGTTCAAAGTGTGTAAAAGATACCAAAGAGGTCAACGAAGAGATACAAATTTGAACAGTTTACATGAAAAGAACAACAAATTGAGGGAAGAACTGACTATGGGAAAGTTCAAGGTGTGTGAAAGGTGCCAAAGAGATCAACGAAGAGATACAAATTTGAACAGTTTACATGAAAAGAACAACAAATTGAGGCAAGAACTAACTTTGGAGAAGGTCAAAGTGTAGAAAAGATAGCAAAGAGGTTAACGAAGAGATACAAATTAGAACAGTTGACATGAAAATAACAACAAAAAGAGGCCATAACTGACTATGGCTAAGTTCAAAGTGTATGAATGGTGCCAAAGAGATCCAAAAAGAGATACAAATTCGAACAGTTTATATGAAAAGAACAACAAATTGAGGCAAGAAGTGAATATGGAGAAGTTCAAAGTGTGTGATAGATACCAAAGAGGTCAACGAAGAGATACAGATTTGAACAGTTGACATGAAAAGAACAACAAATTGAGGCAAGAACTGACTATGGAGAAGGTCAAAGTGTAGAAAAGATACCAAAGAGATCCAAAAAGAGATACGAATTCGAACAGTTGTCATGAAAAGACAAACAAATAGAGGCAAGAACTGACTATGGAGAAGATTTAAATGTATGAACGAAGAGATACAAATTTGAATAGCTAACATGAAAAACACAGACAAATTGAAGCAAGACTTGGGCTTCTAAAGGAGATTAAAGACTTGTCTGATCATAAGAATGTTTGAATGGACCGAAAAATTAAAGGAAGAAATAAATAATAATGATCTCTGAAGCCTTAATTTGCTAACGAAATTTGCCAAAAAGTGTTAGTGATGTTTGTGACTGTTTCAGCATTTTTAAAAGTGTACGCAACAACAATACATATGCAAGAAAATGTAGTTTTGTAAACAACAACAGCTGGCAGCCAGTTGCTCGTAGCCGCATGCGAACTAAACGCAAATAAAACTAGGCGAGCAGACAAAGGCGCAACAAAAAAACAAACAACACACAAACAAACACTATGTATGTAGGTATTTGTGTATAAATGAATGAACGAATGTATGTGTGTGTATGTATGTATGTTTGTGGCTATTAGTGTGCATAGTTACATCTTGCAGATTTGGTGCGTTTTTCTAGTTGTGTCGCTTTTGTTTACTTTCCGACTGACTTTCAGCGGCATTATGCTATATGTGTATATATGTATGAATGTGTGTGTGTGTGTCAGTGCCTCTGTATGCTTATATATGTAAGTTTGTGCGCTGTTTTTGTAGCACATTCGGCTATTTCAGTCATTGCCGGCTCGTTTCCTTCCTTCCTGTCATTTCCGGCTTGCAGCCATTTTGTTTTTTTTTTCTTCTTTGCTACCGTTATTGTTGTTGTTGTCAATTTTTTTCCGCCTCAACTGAGGCGCACTCTTTTTCTGCTAGGTTTTGTTTTTTTTATTTGGAAATGTTGCTATTGTTTTATTGTTGTTGTTGTTGTTAGTGTTTTTATTTTGTGGTTGTTGTTTTTGTTATCATTTTGTTGGCATTGTGCGCTACGTTTCTGCTACCCAACTGCCCAAACCAACTGAATCTTTTGTTCATCGCTGAGGTTTTTGCACCGCACACACACACAGACGTAACCACACACACACACACACACATACACATTAACTTAAACGCATACCCCGTACTTGGTGCATGGATCTGCGTGCGCGTTAACTTTGTTGTTATTGTTGTCATTGTTGTTGTTATTGTTGTTGTTGTTGTTGTAGTATATGTGTGAGCTGCGCGTTTGGGCTTCTGCGCTTTTGGGCAATGCCGAAGGACATTCACCACAACATGTGGGCCATTTTCCACTCAACCTTCTTCCTTCCTTTCCAGCCGCCAGCGCTGCCACCCACTTCAACATTTTCCCTTTTCATGCATTCATGCAACAGTCGTCGTTGAGTTCGCCGCCGCGGCGGCTGTTTGCTCTTAACATTTTCCTGGCTTTTCTTGCCGTTTTCCGTACCTTTTGCTTGGCTTTTCTTTTGCTCGCTTTTATAACGAACCTCATGCCGCATCGCATCGCATTTGTGAATTTTGTTGCAAAGCGCTGCGGTAAACTTTAATTTGATGCGTACTTGCGTGTGCGTGTGTGTGTGTGTGTTAGTGCTCACAAGTGCTTTTATTGTTGTTGTGACAATATGTGTTGTTATCGTTGTTGTTGTTGTTGCTTTCCCATTGTTGTATTAACGTTTATTTGTGCGTTGCATTTAAAAGGAATCCTCGTAGTTTTAGTTGCCAGTTGCCATTGCCAGCTGCTTTCAAAGCTTCGCTGCCACATGAAAGTCCCCTTTTTTTCTGGCGAGCGCGTTTGTTGTGAATATCCTCTTTAAAATGCATAAAAGTAAATGGGCACCAAAGTACCCACACACACACACACATGAGAATTCTTATTTGTTTCCTTTTCAGTTTGACGCACTTTGAAAAGTTGGCTTTAGCATCGAAAAGATTGAATTGGGAATATTTCAACGTAGTTTTGGGCCGAAATGTGGCAAGTTTAATTTACCGCAAAGACGATAATTGACAAAGAAAATGTCAGATAAATTGTTGAAATGGCTTTACGCAAGTTTGAATCACGGCCAAGTTTGAATTAAATGCGCTTTTGGGGTTTTTCGAAGCAAAGTTTTGTATGCCGAACACGTTCAAAATTTGACAGCACCCGTTGTGGTGGCGCTGAGGCACAGGTGGCACAATGTCATTGGTGACCAATGACCTCAAAGCATGTTATTGTGTACAACAACAAAGTTCAAATATAAACTGACACTTTTGACCTTCAAGTTGAAGTTGCCAGCTCAACCTAAGCTATGAAAAATGGCCGCCGAAAGCTAAAAAAAGTCACGCAGTAAAAAAATTTTTCACGCAGTTATAAGAAACTTCTAGGAAAGTGTGTCAGTGCTGATCAATGGAACAAAAAAAATCATTGAAACCATTGACAACCATTATAAATGAGTTGTGAATTTTCCAAAGGTTCCGAAATTTTGTTAAACCTAATCAAATTCGAGATTCCGAAGTATCATAACTGAAAAATCTTGCACTAAATCATGTCTAATATCTACCTGCATAGATTACTTACATTCATAAAAAAACATGGGTTTTGGAAGAAGCCATTTCAGACACTAAAATTGGACACAAACCAAAGAAAACAGCAGAAAACATAACAAATTTCCTAATGAAGTTTTCTATCGATTTTTAAGTCATGAACAAACAACTAATGAGTTCGTTCGCTATGTTAGTTAGTTGCTGATTATGGAGAATTCAAGTGAATTAATTATTTTTAATTAATTAATTAATTATTATTAATTAATTATATTTTGAATATGCTTCGCGGTAAGAATTGGTTTGGTAAGTTGAACTTTGATTATGGAAAATTCAAGTAAATTAATTATAATTAATCAATTATATTTTCAATAGGCTTCGGGGTAAAAATTCGTTTGGTAAGTTGAACTTTGATTATGGAGAATTCAAGTGAATTAATTATTATTAATTAATTATATTTTGAATAGACTTCGAGGCAAAAATTGGTTTGTTAAGTTGAACTTCAAATATGGAGAATTCAATTGCATTAATTATTATTAATTAATTATATTTTGAATATGCATTGATTTGTTTGATAAGTTTAATTGTGATTATGGAGAATTCAAATCAATTAATTATTATAAATTAATTATATTTTGAATATGCTTTGAGGTAAAGATTGGTTTGGTAAGTTGAACTTTGATTATGGAGAATTCAAGTCAATAAATTATTATTAACTAATTATATTTTGAATATGCTTTGATTTGTTTGATAAATTTAATTGTGATTATGGAGAATTCAAGTCAATTAATTATTATTAATTAATTATATTTTGAATATGCTTTGATTTGTTTGATAAGTTTAATTGGATTATGGAAAATTCAAGTCAATTAAGTATTATTAATTAATTATATTTTGAATATGCTTTGAGGTAAAGATTGGTTTGGTAAGTTGAACTTTGATTATGGAGAATTCAAGTCAATAAATTATTATTAACTAATTATATTTTGAATATGCTTTGATTTGTTTGATAAATTTAATTGTGATTATGGAGAATTCAAGTCAATTAATTATTATTAATTAATTATATTTTGAATATGCTTTGATTTGTTTGATAAGTTTAATTGGATTATGGAAAATTCAAGTCAATTAAGTATTATTAATTAATTATATTTTGAATAGGTTTCGAGTTAAAAATTGTTTTGGTAAGTTGAACTTTGATTATGGAGAATTTAAGTCAATTAATTAATATTAATTAATTCTATTTTGAATAGGTTTCGAGGTAAAAATTGGTTTGGTAAGTTGAACTTTGTTTATGGAGAATTCAAATCAATTAATTAATATTAATTAATTATATTTTGAATAGGCTTCGAGGTAAGAATTGAGTTGGTAAGTTGAACTTTGGCTATGGAGAATTCAAGTAAATTAATTATAAGTAATTAATTAAATTTTGAATGGGCCTCGAGGTGAAAACTGGTTTGGTAAGCTGTATTTTTAATAATTTTTTAGTCTCTTAATCCTGTAATTAATTATTTTGTAACTAATAAACTGCACAGCTGCCTTCGACCAAAGAACAATGAAAGTCTAAAAATGATTGCCATTCTCATTGAAATACCCATAAAAAATGTTTGTTTGAAAACTTTAAACTTTAAAATTTTAAACGAATAATTGCAAATATATCAAATTCTCCTGATTAATTGCTGAATTCTTCAACTCTACACATTCTGTATTTTCTTGTCCAACTGAGGAGTACAGAAGAGTTTCAACACCACACGCCAAGTAAACAGACCACCACGGCCCCTTTGTTGCCGACTATGGATGCCATCGTACGGTGGCGGCCTGGGGGCCAAAGATATGTGTGCGTTTTGTTGTTGTTTTATGTACATTTATCGCTTTGTACTTACTTAAATTGCCACTAGGAATGTAGACGTTGCCCGACGGGGTTCGTACCAAACACGACGGCTCAAAATCAACGCCCAAATCATTTGGGTTGCCAGCGACTAAACGGCCATTATTCATGCGACTCATTGTTGGATTCCTTGGTGGGACGTCCGGTGGTGCCGATCCTTCAAGGAGATAGCCTGCAAGTATGCAATAACAACAACAACAAAAAAAAGGTGAAAATCGCCGAAAAGGAAAGAAAGCAAGAAGCATGCACCGAAAAATGTAATTAAAAGCACGTACTGCATAGTTGAAGATAAATTTGTATGCGAATCTATGTATGTGTGTATGTGTGTGTGTGTCTGTGTGTGTGTGTATGAATGCTTTCATGTGTATATTTGTGTGTTTATGTGTTTGTGCGAGTGCGTCAGTTTGCAGCTGTTGAACGTTGTTGAAATGAATGCAGTTGAAACTATGAATAAGATAAGGAAAGAGCGGATATGGCGCCGGCATGTGCAGCAATGCCGACGAGAAGGCGGAACAAGCAACCAAGAATGGCGCTGCAATGAAATGCAATAAAAGTGCTGCAGCCAGAGCTAAAGTTTAATTAACAAAATTCTGCTTAAACTGTTTAAGCGCTGCGTTGGCCTATTCGACGGTTCAGCGAGTGAAGAACCCAGTTGCGTTGCGACTTGAACCATAGCAATGAAGAGAAAGAGAGAGAGAGCGAAAGGAAGAGAGAAGGAGAGGGAAAATTAAAGAGCTGCAGCGCCCCAAGTGGCGTCTTAATCGCTTAATAATCGCGCAGTTTGTGCAGCAAATTTATGTGCGTGTGCGACTGTGTGAACGATAACATTCGCGCCCCAAAGTATGCAATGCAGCCATTCTAAATGAAGCAATTAAAAGTAAATTTGCTTGCTCGACGCCTTAGCTGAACAAATGAATGTGAGAACTTCGAAAAGAGCGCAAAAAATGCAAACATTTGTTGTTTGTGTAATCTATTTACAAACAGGTTAGTTTAACTTGGAGTGTTTTTTTCTAAATATTTATTTTTGACTTTTGCTTAAATGTTGGCGATTATTTGCTGCTCAAGCATAAATTTAAGGGAGTTTTGAAGTTTGCACGCAATGCGCAATAAATCAAGTTTCTCTTAACACTAGAAAGATCGCAAGTTTTCCATACCTACAAAGACTACACATTATATTCGCTGATATCTCGAAAAGTAAACATCGGATTTGGCTGATTGTAACTTTAGAACCCTAATTGTAGAACTAATTGTAGAACCCAATAAAAAAAACTCAAAATTACCCAATGGTCAATCTAATGTTAACCTTTTCCTAACCTCGTGAGATTTTTATGAAAAAAAATATTTGATTAATTCTCATTTGAAGTCCTTTCACCTTATTTGAATCAAGAGACCTATTAATGGATATATTTATTGATTTTTGAAATTAATTTATTTAATAAAATTACGTTTTCTCATACAAACTGTTAAACCATTGTTGACCCGTCAAATTTTGATTAAAAAAAAGAAAAATTCAAATTTATTTATTGATCATTTCGAGTACTTCCATCAAATTTAAAGTAAAAAAGCTATTAAATCATGTTTCCTGGTATCTAACCCTTGGTTTACCCTGTTAGATTTTAATTAAAAACAAACTAAGAAACAAGTGTCGAAATATTTTGAATTTCAAGTGGGTTTATTAAGTTTGAAGTCAAAATCCATTAAATTATGTTTTCTACTAAAATTGTTAACCCTTAGTTAACTTTGTTAAATTTTGATTTTCAACAAAATTTAAATCATGTTTTGAAATAGTTGTAATTTCAAGTGGGTTTTCTAAGATTGGAGTAAAAACATCCCATTAAATTAAGTTTCTCCATTTAAACTTTTAACCCATCATTGACACACCCAAATTTTTAACCCTTAGTTTACCGCTTTAAATTTTTATTTAAAAAAAAAAGAATCATGTTTTGAAATAATTGTAATTTCAAGTGGTTTTACTAAGTTTGGGGTCACAAAACCCAGTAAATCATGTTTGTCTATTTAAACTATTAACCCACCATTGACTTTGTCAGATTTCAGTTTTCGAAAAAATAAGAAACACGTGACGAATTTTTTGTCATTTCAAGTGGATTTATTAAGTTTAAAATAAAAAATCCCATTAAATCATGTTTCTCCATACACAATTTTAACTCTTAGTGGTAAAGATTTTGATTTTCCAAAAAATAAGAAACAGGTTTTGAAATATTTGTAATTTCATATGGGTTTTCTAAGTTTGAGTCAAAAATTCCATTAAATCATGTTTCTCCGTATAAACTTTTAACTCTTAGTTTACGCCGATTAATTAAGTTTAAAAAAAAGAAAAACACGTGTCGAGTTATTTATCAATTAAAGTGGTTTTACTAAGTTTGAAGTAAAAAAGTTCAGTAAATCATGTTTCACCTTATGAACTTTTAGTTTTTTTACCACGTTAGTTTTCGATTTTCTAAAAAAATTAGAAACACGTTTTGAAATATTTGTATTTTCAAGCGAGCTGTCTAAGTTTGGAGTAAAAATCCCATGAAATCTTGTTTCTCCATTCAAAACTTTAACCTTTAGTTAAAGGTTTAACTTTAACCTTTAGTTAGAGGTTTAGATAAGATTAACAACAAAGAAAAGAAACACCAGTCGAATTATTTGTCAATTAAAGTTGTTTTACTAAGTTTTAAGTAGAAAACCGCAGTAAATCATCTTTCTCCATACAAACTTTTAACCCATCGTTGACCCCGTCAGATTTTGATTAAAAAAAAAGTGAAAAACACGTATCGAATTATTTCGAATGTTAAGTGATTTCACTAAGTTTGAAGTCAAAAGGCGTAAAAAATTATGTTTCTTCATACAAACTTTTAACCCATTTTTGACCCGTCGGATTTTGATTTTCAAAAAAGTGAAAAACATGTATCGGATTATTTCGAATGTTAAGTGATTTCACCAAGTTTGAAGTTAAAAGACGTAAAAAATCATATTTCTTCATACAAACTTTTAACCCATCGTTGACCCCGTCAGATTTTGATTTTCAAAAAAGTGAAAAACATGTGTCGAATTATTTCGAATGTTAAGTGATTTCACTAAGTTTGAAGTCAAAAGGCGTACAAAATCATATTTCTTCATACAAACTCTTAACCCATCGTTGACCCCGTCGGATTTTGATTTTCAAAAAAGTGAAAACCATGTATCGAATTATTTCGAATATTAAGTGATTTCACTAAGTTTGAAGTCCAAAGGGTTAAAAAATGGTTTTTCATACAAACTTTTAACCCATTGTTGATTCCGTCAGATTTCGATTTTCAAAAAAAAGACAAACATGTGTCGAATTATTTCGAATGTTAAGTGATTTCACTAAGTTTGAAGCCAAAAGGCGTACAAAATCATATTTCTTCATACAAACTCTTAACCCATTTTTGACCCGTCAAATTTTGATTTTCGAAAAAGCCAAAAAACACGTATCGAATTATTTATCAATAATACTATTTTCACTAAGTTTAAAATCAAAGGAGTAAAAAATCATACAAACTTTTAACCCTTGGTTCACCCCTTCAAGTTCTGATTTTCAAAAAAACGAGATTTCAAGTGTTTTCATCAATTTTGAAGTCCATAGGCCCATAGGTTCATATATTTTATGTTGTCTACTCTTACCCATTTGCCAACCTTAACCCATTATTGACTTTGTAAAATTTTTCATTTCGAAAAATGTAAAAAAATAGTCGAACTATTTAGTTTTAATTTGAAATCAATCCATCCCATTCAATCACTTTTCTATAGACAGCACCTTAACCCATTTTGTGCCCTCTCAGACCCCAACTCCTTTAATCAGTTAGTCAGTCAGGACAAACAAATATTTGTATAAATAAAATTGTTATGTTTATATTTTCGTTATTTTACTATTATTAATTTAATTATAATTGTTTTGATTAAATTTTTTCCATTTAATTTAAAATTTTACATTTTCATCTTCTGCTCTGTCATTGGCCCATCATTATTTTTATATACAAATTTTTGTGGTGGCATTCGTCACAATCCAATACGCACACACACACACACGCACACACATTTCAAAGGCAAACTTTTTGTTGAAATTTTAATTACAGACTTTTGTCACTTCATTTTAACCCACCAATTGCCGCGCAACGCTGCCTGCTGCCTGCGCGACAACCCCCGTAAGTGCTTTAATTTTGCATTCTGGCATTTTCACTCGGTGATTATCGTTGATGAAGTTGGTCACAAAATGTAATGCGCTCTTTTGTGCGCTGCGCAATGCGGTGCGGTGCTTTGTTGCTGCACTTTTCGCCCGCCAAACCGCGCGCCATTATTTTCGCCACTTTGTTTACCCACTTTGGCTCCATGAAATGCCATTACATTTACGAGTTCAGCAATTCGGTTCGACTGGCGTTGTTGTTTTTTTTTTTGGGCACTGATGCTATGGCCGCCGCTGAGGGCGAACTGACGCCGAAAACGAAGATAAGCTGCTTATCGCCGGGCCATTGCCGGGTATTGCCCAACGCCGGCAATGGGGCCAAACGTTGCGACCATTTGCAGTCGTCCGCCACTTCGCCACTTCGCCACTTGGCCGGACGCAGCTGCGATTTCGCAGCAAACGCTCGCGCTGGCGCTGGCTTTGTCATGGCTTTTGTCATGCCCACAAAATGTTAAGCAGTCAGTTGGCATTTTTGCAGTCACTGCCATAACAACCACGGCCCCACTGCGACAGCCAATTCTGCGACTATTTCCGGTGCTCATTGTTGCCAATGGCTGCCATTTTTGCTACTGGCTTTCTTGTTTAGCATTAACTAAACAATGCGAGCGCATTGCTGCTGTTGTTGTGCCGCCTAAATAGCTATTTACATATGTGTGTGAGTGAGTGAGTGTGAGCCTGTGTGTGTGCATGCGTGTGTGAAATAATAGTTTCAGCAAAGAGCAGCAATGCTTACTGCCGTCGCGTATCGAATACACACACACACACACACACACAACAACACGATGCCGCACCCACCACACTGTCTGTCTGCCTGCCTGACTGCACGAGTGCGCCATCTCGGAAATGTATACGTGTATTTAAATAATATGGTTTGCGAATGTAAATGTGATTGCGATTGGATTAACTTTTTCCCTGCTGCTGCAGTGCAACAACTTCGGCTTCAGCCATATTTGTAGCGTTCCCTTGCCACCGTCTCGGCTCGTCTCGTCTCGGTCTCCATCCTTTTTCCGGTCCCATGCCCCCGCCGTCGTCGGTTTTCATCAAATTTCCCTTTACGCTGCGCTCGGCTGGGCACACTTGGCGCGTTGCACTTGTTCGCTCGCTTCAATGGCCTTCGAGTTGGCATTTAAATGTGTGCGTGTGTGTCTATGTGTGTGTGTGTGTGTGATGGCTTTACGAGCAGCTCAAATTTGATGCGAATGAGCATTTAATGCCAGACGCTGTATGCTCTTGTCTGTAGCGTTTCTTATTTATTTATTTCTTTTGTTGAGCGGAGGCGAACGAGTGTTGGTGGGAGATAGATTGAAGCGGTTTTGCTCTAAGCAGCGCTTCTTGGTAGACACCGCTTCCTGAAGTAGCTTGCGGCTCTATCTACTCATACATGCAGCATTCATTTCTTTGGCTGATTAGTGTGTCGCATTGTCAAGAGACGCCACGACGCATTGCTTTTAGTTGCTCCATTAATGTACTTCGAATGCATATTGCTTGAAATAGTTTCAGAAGTCAGCTAAATGCTTCATGGGCTGGTTAGACCTCAGACATTCTTAGAATCGAAGTTAGGTTAGGTAAAGGTGGCTGTCTGGAGCTTGTGACTTTCCGCAAAATGGGCCCATTGGGATACCACAAGTTGAAGGTCTGTCTTACTGCAAATCGAGAAGCCTATTGAAGCCATTTTGAATTGAGAATGAACTCAAGCCAAATACCTGAAATAACTTTCTCCTTAATCTTAAAAAAATACTGAAATTTCCTCCCAAAAGTTACAAACATCTCCTAAATTTGAAAGGAATTAAACTTCTCCTAAAACAATAAAAATATAAAGGTACAAATAATTGTTTTAATCCAGCCTTTTTTTATTCATCTTCCGCTTAACAACAAAAACTTGACAGAAACAAAACAGATAACAAATGAATTAAACCAAAAGTGCCATTTTTCGCGGGATTTTATTGTGATTTTTGTAAGTATCCAAAAATCTCCCAAAAGTCCACTAAGGATCCGAAAACTCCATTAACATAAAATATAAAACTCCTAAACTTTCTCCTAAGCAACTGTTCTTCCTGAAAATTCTACTGAAAGGCCAAGATTCTCCTAAATCTAGGAGGAAATCTCCTTATCTGGCAACACTCGTCTTTGATGTCAACTGAATTGAGGTCATTTAAGTTCACGAAGTACGAAAAGTCTTGGAATTTCCATTCCATAAGAATCAAACTCTCCATTAGACCTGAAGCACTCTCAGAATGTAGCTATGGGTAAATAGGGACTTCAACTATTTCTTTGAAGTAATTTTCAGCCCAGTTTAATGGCCACTAACTTTCCGTAGCAAATGAATGATTTCCATCGGAGCATCTAAACGCATCTTGGTTCTAAACCAGTGAAGACCACTCTCCATTGAACTGCTTTACTTTTCTTAAATAAGTTAGTTAGTTAAGAATTTAATATTTTCGAGACTTAAAGTTGCAAAGACATTAGTCAGAAGTTATATAATATAGGTTTTTTCTGATGGAAGTGGAAATTCTTCGAAAGATACTATTTCACCAGTTCCTATATAAGTTAGGTATGAAAGTGTTTGTGTGTAGATCCATTGACCCGTTCTGAATGCCTTTTGTTCTCTACAAACAGTTATCGATCTCCATCCGAGACAAACTAATTTAACCTCTCAATGAAGTCAAATAGATCCAAAATGTTCACCTTTGCTGCGATAATCAGGTCCGCCAGGAATCTTGAATCGGCGTTCTTAGAACCAAATAGTGACACAGAAAGTGTTCTACCATTTTCACCTTTTCCTCATCTTCACAGCTCAGGCAGACATAACTGGATGAGTGGTGCCATTTGAGCCATTGGGTTAACTTCAAAAAGGAAAAGTCAGATATGCCAAAAGGCACATTTGGGTTTCAGTTAGACTCAACGATATCACAAGTAAAGAGGGCAAAGTTGCTTTCCAAGTCTAAGGAGAACCAAGATAGTCTGAGTTCTTCAATCTCATTAAAGAAACATAAAACTTCACAACTGCATCTGGAGTGCTATGGTTCCCGAACTTCTTTTTGAACTTTCGGTAACAAATTCTTTGGAGAACACACAACGTTTTTTAATTTTCGGGTACGTTCTGGGTCAGTAAGGCCCTCTTAACAATTTATAGTCTATAATTCCACAACTATTAACCTTTTGACTTAAAAATTTTGGGAGAGATTTAAAACCGGTAATCCGCAAAATCGCGAATTGCCGATCAATACTGACTTTTATTTTTTATTTTTATTGCATTGGGCTTCCATCCCACGAAGCTTTGGTTTCTACGCCAAACCGTCAACCATCAAGTTCGCTGCGACTGCAAAGCAATCAAAACAAATCGACGCGCATAAAAACGCGCGCCAAATAAACAACACACACATATAGACTATTTTCGAATCAACTGTCAATACGACAGACGGATTTTGTTGACCGTTATTTGCTGCCAACTGACAGTTTCTTCTTCAACTGACAGCTTGAAAACCATTTCAAGCGAGAATTTAACGCGCAGCAAAAAGTAAATAAACATTTCTTATAGAGATTCTGTCCACCAAAGCGTTGCGCCATTCGTCCGCCGCACTTCCGTCAAACGCAAACGTCACGCTCGCCAGTGCATTGGTGGTTAGAGACCATTGATTGCTTTTGTCAAAAAGGTTTGCAAACAATTTTGACATACAAGTGCGCGCACTCACACACTCACACACTTGAATCAATGAATGAATGAGTGACTGTGTGTGCGAGTGTGACGCCCACACAACACAACACAGCTCAATCAGTCAATGCTGCTAGCAGTTGGCTTGCAGTTTAGCTTTAGCTGCTGTCAAAGCTTGTTGGTTGTTGTTGTTGTTGTTATTGGTATTGGCTTTTCATTATTGCAAATGAAATCGCAAATGTTGCGCGCGCTCTGCGTTGATGTATTGCACAGCAAATATTGACACATTACTTCAGTTCGACAGCGAGACACACACACACACACATATATACTGGCACTCGTTGACCTGTCACCATGTGACAGTGGCCAAATAGCGTCAAGTGCTCCAAGATGTGGTGAAAATTGCCGTTATTTACACTTAAAGCAGCAACTTTAAGTTTGTCTTAGCGTTCGCCACTTCATATACGATTTAAATTTTTAATTCAACGCACAACGAATTAAAACTCATAATTACACAATTTAAATTCCGCCAAGCCCGAAAAATGCCCGAAACACCATGCGGCAAGGGTTCATCGGGCGCTGCAGTCGGGGGTGGATGGGGTGGGCTGGAATCTGAAATGTAGCCGGGCGCATAGCTCTAATGAAATGCTGTGTTTAACCGCATGAAATAATCGCAACGACGACAGCAACAGCGACAACTTGGCAACGCGCACAACGCGCCGCCAGACGACACTAACACAAACACACAGACACACACACACACAGAGGAACAGCAAAGCCGCCAGTGCGCCTTTGGCTTCATTACAATTTCAGTGCCTGACACTCGTTCGCTTGCTGTCGTCCGCCCATTGCTGCACAACGACGCGCCGCACTGTGTTGGGAAAAATTAAGCTTGCGGCAGTTTTGTTCTTGTTGTGGTGTCATATTTTCCGCGGATTAAATTCGCTTTTCTAATGCGCTGCTGCCGTTGCTACTACTTTGCCGTCTGTCCGTTCGTTCTCCGGCACCGCACCGCACTTATTATTTTTGCGTTTTCGGTTTGAAATGCTTTACGCCGCAACAACTCTGCGCCACTACGCCAATTTTATTTTCAACAACTTTTTTCGCTCCTTCGCTGCAACTGAAATTTGCAGTCTTTCAGGCGCTCAACGCAACTATGAACACAAAAAGAAACTCAAACTACAAAAATAAAACGAAAACTATTTCAGCTCTGTGTGGCTGCCAAGTCTATCCGCTACTTATTACAGTCGTCGTTGCGCGACTCTTCAGCAACTCGAATGCCGACAATGCGATTAAGAAGAAGCGCCCACAAGCCGCAGCGGTTAACTGCGCCTAAAAAGCGACCACTGTGTCCGAAAAGCGGTCGGCTTCTTCACGTTCTGTCGCTTCTCTTTGAGTCATGGGTTTTGTTTTTAATATTTATAATTAAATTCGAGATTGAAAGAAAAAGAAAAATTTTCAAACAAAATTTGTTGCTTTTCTTTTGTGCGGCGCTATTTTAAGATTTCACATCTTATTCTATCTTTTAAAAATTTAATATTTTTATGGTTTCCATAACTTTTTAACCCCTTCTCTTTTGTTATAAATTAGTCGCGATTTTTAACCTTTTCTTGTCTTCTCTTCTCTTTCTTCTTTTTGTTATTTATTTGCTCATTTTAAGTTCATATTTTGTCTTTGTTCTTTGCCATTGTTTGCCTTTTCATGTCCTTATTCTTCTTCTTATAAGTATTAGCGCTTTTCAAACTCACAACTCATCATTTCTCAACATACCAAAGCTCAACATACCAAAGCAAAGCTTTTCGATCTCACACTTTCAAGTTTCTTTTGATAAATATAAAAATAAAAATCTCGCTTTCAGCCTTCTCTTCCCTTCTCGTCTTCCAATTTTTCTTCTTGATATTTATTTGCTTTTTAAGCTTAAGAAACAAAAACGTAGGTTTCTTTGTAATTGATTGCTTTTACATGTATCTATACTTCTAAACTTTTAAGCTTCTTTTCCCCAGGATTATTTTTTTCAGCATTTCTCTTCCCTTCTCTTTGAATCGTTTCTTCTGACAAGAGTACTCAACCTTCTAAACTTTCAAGTTTAATTTTCTCAAGATTCCCTTTTTCAGCATCTTGTTCTCTTTTCTATTAATTTTTTCTCCTGACAAGAGTTCCCATTCTTCTAAACTTTGAGGTTTTGGTTTCCCAGGATTATTTTTTTCAGCATTTCCTTCCCTTCTCTTTTTATCGTTTCTTCTGACAAGAGTACTCAACCTTCTAAGCTATCAAATTTCTTTTCCCCAGGATTCTTTTTTCAGCATTTTCTTCTCTTTTCTATTAATCGTTTCTTCTGACAAGAGTTCCCATTCTTTTAAACTTTTAAGTTTCGGTTTCAAAAAATTATTTTTTTCAGCATTTCCTTCCCTTCTCTTTTTATCGTTTCTTCTGACAAGAGTACTCAACCTTCTAAGTTATCAAATTTATTTTCCCCAGGATTCTTTTTTCAGCATCTTCTTCTCTTTTCTATTTATCGTTTCTTCTGACAAGAGTGCCCATTCTTCTAAACTTTTAAGTTTCGGTTTCAAAAAATTATTTTTTTCAGCATTTCCTTCCCTTCTCTTTTTATCGTTTCTTCTGACAAGAGTACTCAACCTTCTAAGTTATCAAATTTATTTTCCCCAGGATTCTTTTTTCAGCATTTTCTTCTCTTTTCTATTTATCGTTTCTTCTGACAAGAGTTCCCATTCTTTTAAACTTTGAAGTTTCGGTTTCCCAGGATTATTTTTTCAGCATTTCCTTCCCTTCTCTTTTATCGTTTCTTCTGACAAGAGTTCTCAACCTTCTAAACTTTCAAATTTCTTTTCCCTAGGATTCTTTTTTCAGCATTTTCTTCTCTTTTCTATTAATCGTTTCTTCTGGCAAGAGTTCCCATTCTTCTAAACTTTTACGTTTCTTTAACCCAAGATTCCCTCTTTCAGCCTTTCCTTCTCTTTTATCGTTTCTTTTATTTACATTTTTACTTTGTCTTTGTTCTTTGCCATTGTTTGCCTTTTCTCCTTCTTATTCTTCTTCTTACATTATTCTTCTTCTTTTTAATCGTTTATTCTGACAAGTGTCCCCATTCTTTTAACCTTTCAAGTTTCTATTTCGCAAGATCTCTTTTTTCAGCACTTTCTTCCTTTTTTATCGTTTCTTCTTATTTAAAATTCTTTCTTTTTTCAAGCCCACACATTGTTTTTGTTCTTTGCCATTGCTTGTCTTTTTGTCCTTATTCTTCTTCTTCTTATATTTATGAGCTTTTTTCCAGCTCATACTTTCAAGTTTATTCTTCCCAATTTTCTTGTTTTCAGTCTTCTGTTCTCTTCTTGTTTTCCCATTCTTCTTCTTTATATTTTTTTGCTCTTTTTAAGCTCACACTTTTTTCATTGTGATTTACTGCTTTTTTTTGCCTTATCTTCTTCTTATATTAAAGGTTTTGGAACTTAAACTTTCAAGTTTCTTTCTTTAGGTTTCATTTTTTCAGCCTTTAGTTGTCCTTTTTATCGTTTCTTCTTATACAAAAATGTTTACTCCTTTCAAGCCCACACTTTGTCTTTGTTCTCTGCTATTTCTTGAACCCTCTCCCCGCTCCGTCTATATGTACTCTTCTGCCTCGACCATTCCTTCGAAGTTCGAAGTTCGAACACACTTCTTAGGTTTTTGTTAGAATCTCAAGGTATCCCAACATGTCAAAGTGGCCAAAGTGTGATTTTGAAATTTTCCACATTTCTTATGCTATAAAGTTTTACTCTCAAAATTTGTATTCCAACTCAATGTGATTCTTTGAACTTTTGAACTTTTTTTCGATTTCCTTGTAAAAGTTTTTTCCATTTCTTCTTTATCTTTTTCTGATATTTTTTAATTCTTTGGCTTTTTACCTTCAATGTCTTTTTTATTCTCATTCTTCAACATATTTTATACTATTTTGTATATTTCTTTCAATTTCTTCTATGTTTTTTTCTTTGAGTCTTCGATGTAATTTTTTTTTAGTATTTTCTACGCCTTGCTTTCTTTTTGGGTTCTCCCTTCCTTTGTCTTTTGCCTTTCATGTTTTTTACTCCTTTAAAACCCACACTTTGTCTTTGTTTTTTGCTATTTCTTGTTTTGCCTTTCAAATTTCCTTCTTCTCCTTTTTTCGAGCTCACACTTCTTAGTTTCATCGTTGATAAAATCTGAAATCTCATCGCTGTTCTTATTCTTTTCTTTTCTGTTGTGTTTCTATAAGTTTTTCATTTTTTTCATTTCTCCCTTATTTTTTTGGACACTCTTGTCTGTTCTTCTTCTAGAAACTTGGTGGCTTCAATAAACTATTTTTAGTTCTCTTCTCTTTCTTGTTGTGTTTTTATAAGATTTTCATTTTATCTGCGTTTCCATCTTGTTTTATCAACACTCTTGTCTGTTCTTCTTCTAAAAACTTGGTGCCTTCAATGAACTAGTTTTTGTTTTTTCTGCAACATTTCAAATTTTTCCCGCTTACTTCTTGCTTTGTGAGGAACTTTGTCAATTCTTTCTATTCTTTTGAAATTCTTCTGCTTCTTAACATTTCCAAATTTATTTCTCTTTTTCTGTGTTTTCTTAAATTTTTCATCTCTCTTGCGTTTCTTTCCTTTTTTTGAAACTCTTTTCAATTCTTCTGCTAAAAGAATTTGGCTTTATTATTACTTTTTTATTTGTGTGCTCCACCTTTTCGCTCTCTTCTCGCGTTCTACCTCACTTTGGCAATTCTTTCGCTTAAATTCACATTATTCTTTACACTCTTTGTCTGCAATGTCTCCCTTTTGTATTCTTATATAGGGTGTTTTTTTTAGAGGTTTGTTTTTCGAATAGAGATAAAACTGGCATTTTGTGGTCAAATCTGGCAACTCTAATGTCATTTATGTTCAGTTTGGTTTGCCATTTCATCATGAACAGGTTGACAAAAGAACAACGCTTGCAAATCGTGCAAATTTATTTCGAAAATAATTGTTCAGTTCGCGAAGTTTAAAGTTTACCGCAAGCTCCGTCCATTTTATGGTCGACATAATCGTCCATCAGAGCAATTAATTCGGTTAACCATGGGTCGTTTTCGCACTACGTTTACTCTATGTGATAATACGCATCCGCAGAGACGTCGAACAGTGCGCATCGAAGAAACAATTGCCGCTGTAGAGCAAAATGTTGAAGAGGACCCGAATGAATCGATTCGCCACCGTGCACAGCAATTGGAGCTTTGTCCATCAACTGAAAATTGGACCTGTAGAATTGGCTTTATTCGAGCCAGCCGCGGCGGCCACATGCCCGAAATCATATTTCAACATTAATGGCATAAAATTATCCTTCCAATAAAGCCAAATTGATGGACATTAAAACGATTTTCTTGTGTTTTATTTCAATTCGAAGTTCTATACCTCTAAAAAAAACACCCTATGTTTCTTTTCTTTAATTGTTTTGACATTTTTTACATTTCTTCTACGTTTCGTTTCTTAGTTTTTCAACACGTTTTTAAATGTCTCTTTTGCATTCCATTTAGTCTTTTTTTAGTTTTATTCAATGTCTCACAATCTTCTTGCTTGCTGCTCGCTTTCTTCCTCACTTTGCCAATTCTCTTCTTTTTTAATTTTCTTGCTAAGAACTTTTTGTATTTCAATTCTTCAATGTCTCAGAATCTTCTCGCTTGCTGATTACTCTCTTTCTCACTTTGCCAATTTCTCCTCTTTTTTCAGTTTTCTTGCTAACAAATTTTTGGATTCTTATTCTTCAATGTCTCACTATCTTCTCGCTACGTTATTATCTTTTCGCTTGCTGTTTACTCTCTTCCTCCCTTTACCGATTCTTCCTCTTCTTCTTCTTTTTGCTAAGAACTTTTTGTATTCTTATTTTTTCATGTCTCACAATCTCTCGCTTGCTTCTCGCTTTCTTCCTCACTTTGTCAATTCTTTCTCTTCTTCTTCTTTTTGCTAAGAACTTTTTGTATTCTTATTCTTCCATGTTTCACAATTCACAATCTCTCGCTTACTGCTTACTCTGTTCCTCCCTTTACCGATTCTTCCTCTTCTTCTTCTTTTTGCTAAGAACTTTTTGTATTCTTATTCTTCCATGTCTGACAATCTCTCGCTTCCTTCTCGCTTTCTTCCTCGCTTTGCCTATTCTTCCTCTTCAAATTTCAGTTTTGTTGCTAAAAACTTTTTGTATTGTCATTCTTCAATGTCTCACAATCTCTCGCTTGCTTCTCGTTTTCTTTCTCACTTTGCCAATTCTTTCTCTTCTATTTCAGTTTTCTTGACAAAGAATTTTTTGCCTTCAATGTCCTCCATTGCATTATTCTTATTCTTCAAGGTTTTTTTTTCTTATTCCTTTTAACTTTTTTAATTTCTTCTACGTTTCGCTTCTTATTTTTTTGACAATCTTTTCAATTATTTTGCCAACAACTTTCAATGTCAATTTTCTTTATTCTTCTAATAAACGTCTCGCTATCTTCTCGCTTTCCTTCCCACATTCCCCTTTTCTCTGAAACGCCAAATGGGCAATTCCCTTCCCCTCCTATTCCCCTTCCCCTACCCACCGTCAATTACACGCAGCACATCAAATGTCTGCCGGTGCGCCTCATTGCCTGCGCCTCACTTGCGCTGCGCTGCACTGCGTCTCTGTCTTCATTATCCTTGCCGGCGGCGTTGAAATTTCAAATAAAATCAAATAATAAAAAAAAAGTGAATCGGCAGTGGGAAATTTTTAAGCTCATAAATGAGCTTACAATTTTCTATGCGAGTGCTTGTGAAATTTATTATCCTCATACGCGCGCAAAGAGCATCCTGCGTCGGCATTATTTCTACCATTTGCTTTTGCCGCTCTGGTTCGTCAAATTCTCTGCGCCGACGGCTCGCTGCTTGCTGTCCTTTGCAATTGTTTCGCTGCGCTGTGATTGTGAGTGTGACTCAGTATGTGTGTATGTGTGTGAGTGGATTTGTTGAAAAGTTTGCGCCAGCCACCCCTTCGCCGCGGCACAGCCGCTTTCAACGCTTCCTCGAACCATTAGTATTTTAATTTTTTTTCCTCTGCTCGCATTTGCACGCATTTGAATATCAAATGGAGTTGTTCAAATTTGTATGCGAATTGAATTTTTTTTTCGTTCGTTCGTTTGCATTTTATTTCGTTTTTATGCGTTCACGTTTTTTAGGGCTTTGTTGCTATATTTTGGGTTTTTTTTTTGTAATCGTGGACTTTGGCAGCAACCATCTCTAATTTTGCGCATAAGTTGGCAGCGGCTGATTCCAATTTCGGGCAAACGCCCAACGAGCCGAAGCAAAAATTCTAATTTTTACTTTTTCTTAAAGTGTTTGTTGTTTTTTTTTTGGTGTCTACTTTTAGGCTGTGCGTTTGTTAATTTTCCATGACATTGCAATGGCGCTGCTGCGCCGTTAGTGCGACAACTGCAGACGTAGATTAGCAATTTTAGGCAAATTAAATTGTTTGCCTTTTGATTTGCAAAATTTGCAAACTTTTCGTTGCATAATTTTAGGCAATGTTCAGTTGCGAATTGTTGAGAAATTGTTGAAATTTGTGAAACTTTATTCGAGTCAATTACACTGCATGCACTGGTGACAGGAATGGCACATTTGTGCCAACGCCTAAAAGTATGCTTGAAGCATGAACTAAAAAGCCAAAACTGACATTTTACGAATAACTGACGACGACCTATGCGTGCCGCCTTGGCATGAAAGTTTGCATAAGAATCTCATTGAATAGTATGGCATACTTTTAGGCCAATCAACACACACACACACACACACACATAGCTGTGGCAGCGCATTTTTGCGTTGGCATTCCGGCACTTTGGCATGAATTGCTCGCATACCATCCGCCACGGCTACCTGACCCGTGCGCCAGCTGCACCGGCTGCTTCTCGGCATTCCGAATCAACACATTCCGAGCGAATTTATTAACCTCAAATTCCATAGCAAATTATCATATCAAGCAGCAGCATTGCTGCTATTTCTTTTGTGTTCGGCGCGTCAGCAAGTCGGCTCTCTGGCTTGTTAGCTCGTTTCGGTCTGTCTGAATTTGCTTGTCGGAATGTTTTTTCACCTTTTTTTCACCCCTTTGCCGCAGCGCGCGCCTTGACTTCACCTTTGCTCGCGCACCACTCAACACTGCCACTTCAGTTCAAGCTGTCAGTTGAGCTGTCAGTTCAAGTGTATGCGCAACACACACACACACAAAAAACACAAAACACCAACAGCCAGTCCGTCCGCCAGTCAGCGAGTGATTCAGCAACGCTGTACATTCCTGGCCCGTCTTGAGACAGCGTTGTTCATGTCTTCTTCTTGCGCTGGCGTCCATTTGATTATATTGCAAATCCATGTTAATAACTTTATTTTTAAGCATATACACACTCACACTCACTTAGGCATACTCACTCTCACACATACACTCACGCACTCTGCCCACATATTTTCCACAGTGTTTTGCTTGCATTCATCGTTCAAGTGGCAACACGCTTAACGGTTGTTGTATGGCAATATTTTGCATTTTCCTGTGCTAAATTCAATTTATATGGCTTTAGCTGTCATTAAATTTGAAATTTGACAGCGCGTAAATAATTTCAACATTTATGCTATGTTTGCAATATTCTTTAAACGAAAACCATTGTGCTTCATAGAAGCTTTGGCGAGTTTAGTGAAATTGTTTGGATGACTTTAATAGACGAAATTTGATGTGAGATGTTAAGTAGTAAAGGCTTTAAGCGAAAGAGTTAACATTTTTTGTTAACTGAGAGACTTTTTGAAATACACAAAAGTTTGTTTATTGATAGATTTTCTCCCCGAAAACTTGTCCAGGATGAAGAATACCACTACACAAGTAAAAAAGTACGTAGTAAGTAAACTTTTTAAGGTAAGAAAGTAGGTGGTTAGAAAAGTCTTTAAGATATAAAAGTAAGTAGCTAGAAAAGGCTTAACGGGAAGAAGCGGACTTATGAGATTTTCTCAAAGCTTGTCCCAAATTAAATTAAAATTCACATTGGCGCCAGCTAAGTAAGGACAGAAATTCTCAGGAGAGCAGAACAGAAACACAGAAGTTGTTCGAGAAGCTCTTTGGTCTCTAGTCTCCTCATTAGCATAATAAAAATACTGCCTAACCTTGAGATAATTTCTATAAAATCTGGCATCTTGGATGTCGAAAAAATATCATTTATGACACAAATTTAAAAGTGGTTCAAATGGGCGCCAAAACATGATATATTACACATTTGGTTAAATCGATCTGCGGAAAAATCTAAATATATTCTGGATATCTCAGGAGTCAAAAACGAAGAAGCAAATGGTTCCAAGTTCAGTTCGATCTGCTGAAAAATCTCAGCGTATCCTGGATTTCTCAGGACTCAAAGACGAAGAACCAAATGGTTCCAAGTTCAGTTCAATCTGCATACAAATTTAAGTATAACTTGGTTTTCTAAGGAATGAAAAATGAAGAAGCAAATTTTTCCAAGTTTAATTCAATCTGCAAACAAACCTAAACAGGAGTCAAAGAGAAAGAACCAAATGGTTCCAAGTTCAGTTTTATCTGCAGACATATTTAAGTATAACTTGGTTTTCTAAGGAGCCGAAGAAAAAAAAAATCTAAACATATTCAAAGAAAAATCTAAACATATTCTTGATGTCTTAGGAGCCTAAGACGAAGAAGCCAACGGCTCCATGTTCGAATCGATCTTCGGACAAATCTCAGCATATTCTGGATTTCTCAGGAGTCAAAGACGAAGAAGCAAGTGGTTCCAAGTTCAGTTGAATCTGCAGACAAATTTAATCATACGAGTATCCTCGATTTCTAAGGAACCAAAGATGAAGAAACAAATTTTTCCAAGCTCAATTCGATCTACTTATAAAACTCAGCATATTCTGGATTTCTGTGGAGTCAAAGACGAAGAAGCAAGTGGTTCCAAGTTCAGTTGAATCTGCAGAAAAATTTAAGCATATCCTGGTTTTCTAAGGAGCCGAAGACAAAGAAGCAAATTGCTCTAAGTTCAAATCGATCTGCGAATAAATCTAAACATATCCCGGATTTGTAAGAAGTCAAAAACGAAGAAGCCAGTGGTTCCTAGTTCTATTTGGAATGCGGACAAATCTAAACTTATCTATCTTTCGTTTCTAAGGAGGCAAAGACGAAGAAACAAATCGATCTACGTATAATTTCCGTCCATAGCTGAGCTACTAAAAGTGTTTACATCACTCTTGTTTGGAACAAAGTTTGTAAAACTGATGAATTGTTGGTTTGGACATCGACTCATCCTTCCTGGCTCATAGTTCGTGTAGAACAGAAAATGAAATTGTGAACAGAGTAGAGTCGTAGAGTCAGGGAGTAGAGGAAGCAGGAATTTCTATTTGATTTTTTTTCGCATTGGTTTGATGTTGGCTCTGATTTAAAGGATTAAACAGTGGAATGGTTTGGCTAAAATAAGATTCGGTTCAAAATAGATTCAAAATAGGTAAACAGTTCTTCTTTTATAAGAAAGAGAAAGCCCTTCGATTGTCTTCGATTGAGAGCACTTTGTACTTTTTCGCAGAAAAGTCTCTCCAAATGGAACCTAACCAAGTCTGTTGTTGTTGTATATTCTGACTGAGATTTTGCTGTACGTATCGTCTTTATATTTGTTGTAGATGTTTTTTATTTATTTAATCTGCGATTGACATTTCTGTGCTGCTTTTGGAGACCAGACTTGCAGCGTGGTTCATGCTGTCTTTGTTTCTTGATTTGTTGTTGTTGTTGTTGTGTCTTGTTCAATTTCATCAAACAAATGCTAATGCTAAAAGTATTTCAAGTCGGGTGATATATGTTTCAACAAAACTCAAACACACACACACAATAATATTTCTATTTTTGTATTAGTCTAAGCAAATCCCAACTGACCCCATCCCCCACTCTCTGCCCACTCACTAGACCACACTTGACTGCACTCCACTGTGGCCCACGCAACACACGACCAAACAATAAAAGCAGACACCAAGCGTGACCACCAACACCGACACCAGCCTCCCTCCCTCCCCTTCTCCTACCGGCATCAACCCACTCCACTTGCTATACTACAATACTAATGCCGCAGCCTCACATGTGATGCACGCATTTTGCTGGCGCTACGTGTGACATTTTTGTTTGACATAGTCTACTTTTCGGCGCTTTGCATTAGCCAAACATTAATGCTTATTGTGCGGCACCAACTGTCGCTGCAATATGCGCGCGACAGCCAACTACTTAGCATCACTTACCACAAACAATACACACACACACACATTCACACACATACACACACATACACGCACTCTGCCGCATACCAATGCTTGTTGTTACGAGGCGTCCATGTCCGGCGGCGGCTGACGGCTGGTCGGTGGCCGGTGTTGAATTTTGCAGTTTATTAAATTTGTCAGCGTTGCGGTGGCTGATGCCTGTTTACCTGCGTTTGCGTCTGTTTGCGTCGGGCTGTATTTATTTATATTGGTTTTGTTGTTGTATTGCATAGCTTATACGAGCTGACTGGCATATGGCGAGCGAGGCTTTATTTATGATGTGTCGAATGCCAAAGCCAAATGTCATTTGTCATTTGCGTTGAGCGGCCGCGCGCTGCACGTACGCAACGACACACACACGCAGCCAAACACAAACACAGCCACATACAGAGACACACACACATACATGCGTAGCCACCTGCCAAATACATACATGGACATATTTATGTGAAGTTAAATCGGATATACGCGCATATATGTGTATGTGTTTGTGTGTGTGTGAGTGTGATATACCCACACACACACACACACATACAGCAGACGCCGGCCGCGTACGCCACGCGTGCTTATGTTGTATTAACTTTAAGCTTTGTTGTGGGCTTTGGCTGGCGTTATCAAATGTTAACTTTTTCGTCAGTTTCATTGTTTTTGTTATTTTTATTATTGTTGTTGTTTTTATTTGATATAATACGCCATGGCATAGTTTTTTGTTTTGCTTTGCCAGGATTTATGAACAGGCAAGCAAGCAAAGACAACAAAAATGACAAAAACAACAACAACAACAACAACACAATATCAACTATATACGTCAAGCCAAAGTGTCAAACTATTTGCGCGCGCCAATTGCTACGTCGGTCACGTTTGCTGTTTCAACTTTCCGCCATTGTTGTCGCTGCTACTGCTGTTTTGTTATTGTTGTTGTTATGTTTGTTATTGTTGCCGCTTTGTATTTGGGCGGTCACTTGTTGTTGTTGGCAACAAAATCAAAGTTTTCGCTCAACTTCGCTCGACGTTGCATTATGCGTGCTTGCAACTTTTTTTTGCTGTTTGCAGTTGGCATTGTTGTTGTTGTTTTTGTTGTTTCTGTTGTTGCCTGATTTGTTGCGCTGCATGTTACATATGCTTGGCGGCGTGTCAAACACTTCATAAATAATGAAAACAACAACAAATCACATAAATTTTGAAAACATACAAAAAACACACAAAAACTTGCGACAAATTTAATAGTTGTAGCATAGAGTTAGGCGTGCGGCGACCGCAACAATCGAATGAATGGTTGCGGCGAATCAGTTTTAATGTAACCGCAATGTTACAAGTTGTTGTTGTTGTTTTTTGTTTTAGTTTTTGAAATTTCTTTGCTGCATTGGCATTAGCAACAAATCAAAGTTAATGCCCGCAGCAAAGTTGGTCGGAACAAAGCAACAATAATAAAAAAACAACAACAACAACAACAACAACCAACAGAGCAAAAAGTAGCGCACAACAATTAGTTGTAATGACATCAACACAAAAGAGCAAAGCAGCAGTGGAAAATTTTAGATACATTTTAGCGCACAAAAGTATGCAACACGCACCGAGTGTCAGGTTATGTCAGGTGTCATATAGCGCATTGTTTTTGTTGGTTTTTTGAAAAGGCTTTGCTGCTGGTGTCGTCTGTATTTGCTGTCATTATGGTGTATATTGTTGTTGTTGTAGTAGCTAACATTGCTTTGCGTCCTCTTAGATGTGCTTGCGGTGGCTTAGGCGCTGAGCCGGCTGCTATTTACAGCGGCCGACTGGTTTTAATGAATACGCTAAGCATACTACACAACAACAATAACAACAACAATCACGACAATGTTGAAAAGTGTAGCATATTTAGTGGCGCAATAGTCGAGGCTTAATCCTATTATGCATAGAGCAACGCAAATGCCAACAGCAAACATTGCAATAACAACAAAACCAACAACAACAACAACAATAAGAAAAGTATAAACAACAATAACAACAACAACAACAATAAATGCCAACGCCCCTTCAAGCAATGGAAATTTTTGTGGTTTTGGGTTGAGTGAAAGCATCAGCGTTAGCTCAGCTCCCTTCGGCGCTCAAAGCACCGAAGCGTGTTGGAGGCGTGCGGGCGCGTTCGGAGGCTCAACGTTCACTTGAGGGCGCAAAAGATTATAAAATTAAATATGTATGTAAATAGCGTTACAACAGTGACAGCAATGCGCCGCCACTTTGTGTTCTAATAAAAGCGCGCGCGACGACGACGATGACGCTGGCGGCCAATAGTGAAGTTGATTAGACGCGTTCGGTTAGACGCGCGCAATTTACAATCGCCCGAGTGTGGCATACTTTTCGGCTGGCTGCGCACATATTTAAACATTGGAATTCGAGCGCCTTTTGGGAAATTTGAGCTTAAAATAAATCAAATTTACGCTATGAGCAAAATTTCTCAAGCACACTTCTATGTTCTAAATTTAAATGCATTTTTTGTTGCATACTTTTGTGCTCTCATTCAAAATAATTTTGTGAATTTTAGCACAAAAGTATACTACACCAATTCATTCATATTAACTTTTTAACGAAACATTCCAGTTGCTCATGAAAAACTCTACTAACACTTTAAATTCAAACTAAACTCCAGCTAAGTCATTAAAAAACATAATTGCCTACTTTTTGGCGCTGCTGGGCTGTTGTTGATAGTCCACATTTGATGACCGCATTCGCAGCCATTTAACATTAATTACAGCAATTTCACTCAAACGTCATTCACTCCAAACCATTCCAACCTATTTGGCATTTGCCATTTGTCACATAGTTTTAGGCGCCGCGAACTGTGCTGTGCTTATTTGTTGCCTACTTTAGGGCTTCGCATTAGGCAAATTATGGCTTTTAATTGGTGCACACTTTTGAAAGTAGAACTCCTAACTTTTGAGAATTTTTCGATTTTCTTTACACTTAAAATTTACGCCAACGTTTTTGATTGGACACTTTAAAGCTTTGGCAAGAATTCCTTTTTTTATTTTCCAATTTAACGCAGTTTCTGAAGCAAATCGTTGAAACCGCTGTTGCAGTTCAGTAGTTGCGCATTTAGGCCGCAATTTCGCACAAATGCCAAACGGAACTAATGGAAATTGCTGCAAAATTGGGTCAAAAGTTTTAGCCAACTATAGAAAATTACGATAATTTAGCGTATTTTTTTTAGCAAACGCGGCCGTAACTGGAAATTTTACGTAACTTTGCAGCGTGCAACATATGCAAAATTTTCCGTAATTTGTTTTCGCATTCGGTGTGTGGAGGAAGACAAGAAACCAAAGTGTAGTTTGTGTGGCCAAAGCGAAAAAGTTTCAATAACTTTGGCGGTTTTTCACTAATTTGCTCACTTACTTTCAATACGATTCGTAAAGAGTGTAAAGGAAATGAGATTAAAATTGTTTTGCATACGTTTAGGCGCTTAAGCGTACTAGCAGTTTTTAAGTTAAAGTTTATGGAAACAACTGAGCATCTTCTCTCCAACTCCTATTTTGGAAGCCACAGTTTGAAGTCTCTAGAGGAGACTTCGAGGGTGGGACTCAAGAGCAATGAAAATACTATACTGGCGTCCTTTCAATTCAGCATCTTCTTCTCAACTTAGTTGCCCGCTAAAGACATTATCGAACCTATTTTGGAAGCCACAATTTTAAGTTCCTAGAGAAAACTTTGAGGGCGGGACCCAAGAGCAATGAAAAAACTATACTGGCATCTTTTCATATTCAGTATCTTCTTCTCAACTGAGTTGTCCACTAAAGACGTCATCTACCCTATTGTGGAAGCCACAGATTCAAAGGCCTTGAGAAGACTTTGAGGGTTCTTACTAAAGAGCAAGGAATAGAGCCTTACCACCTCCCGGACAGATGTTTCTACTGAAGTCGCTACGGATCCAATGTGTTCTATGTCTGGATTCTTGTAAGAAATCTCCTTTTACCTGACTGAGAGCTATACAACTTGTCAGTTTGAAGTCCCTTGAGGAGACTTTGGGGGTGGGACTCAAGAGTAATGAAAAGACTATACTGGCGTTCTTTCAATTCAGCATCTTCTCCTCAACTGAGTTGCCCACTAAAGACGTATTCTAACCTATTGTGGAAGCTACAGTTTGAAGTCCCTAGAGGAGATTTTGAGAGTGGGATTCAAGTTTTTACTAAAGAGAAATAAATAGATTGTACTGGCCTCTTTTCAATTCAGCATCTTCTTCTCAACTGTGTTGCCCACTAAAGACATCATCTAACCTATTTTGGAAGCCACAGCTTCAAAAGCATAAAGGAGACTTAAAGGGTTCTTACTAAAGAGCATCGAATAGAGTTTCTTCCGTCAGAGTTTTGACACCTCCTGAACAGAATTTTCTACTGAAGTCGATACGGATCCAATCTGCCTGGCTTTTGTAAGCACTCTCCTTTTACTTGAAAGAAAACTCTACCACTAAACTGATCCTTTAAAAACCGGGCGTTACGTTTGAAAACCGGGCACTCACAGATATAGTGAGCACCAGTCTCAAAGTTCTCTAGACACATACGAATGTGTCTCAAAAGTAAGCTTGTCGTTGGTTCAAATCTCAGTTTAATTCCACACCTTAAACACAGCTAATGTTTTTTTTTCGCCAACTACCCAAACAATGACAAACCTGTAAGCCTGAAATATCTGTAAAAGCTGCCAAGTAGCACTTTAACAATTGACATACAACTGTGTAGGTTTGCACCTTTTATGTCCCATAAATGGTAACGAAAAGCTGGGCCTAATATCCCCACAGAGCTGTCGTAACCAATAATTTATGCATTGTAAGTGCGAATGCGAGTGTGTAGGATTTCTCTGATAAGTGAAGTGCCAAGGGTGGATTACTTACATTCGAGTATGAAATCCATGTGAGCAAAGCATCTGTTATAAATATTAAACGCATGAGAAGTGCACAAATGCGTTGCATACTTTGAGGCTAAAATTGGCTCTAGTGAGTGGGCAATGTTAGAGATTTTGAAGGGAATTTAAGGACAAATTCAAGATTGGGAAGTTTTTGCACTAAAAGCTTTGAAAGACTTAAGGATTATATGGAATTGAAAACAACTTTAAGTAACTTTGTAGGCTTCAATGATTTTAATAAATTTGTTCAATGAATTTAAAGCAGTTGACAGTTCAAAATTGTAAAACTGAAAAATGTTGAAAAATGAATTTATTATTGAAAATTGAAAATATATTTTTAGGCATTGAATTCATTCAAAATATGTTCAAACTGCCATTCATGAATAACGTTTTATCAACAAATTGTCAAAAGTTTGACAAAAACGCTCTTTCTTTATTAAAATGCATACTATTTTGCATTCGTTGCATACTTTTAGGCGCCTACTAGCACTAAATGCCGCACAAGCATGAGCCAACTTTAATTAAAGTCATTGCAACACGCGCTCACTGGCGTAAAGACAAATTTCAAAAATATTAAATGCACTCAAATTTGTGTTGCATGCTTTCAGGCGCCAGTTGCAAGATGCGCTCAGTGATTGTTGCAATCATACGAATTGCTTTAGAGCGAATTTGTGCAGCACAAAACTGCACAACTGGAGCAACAACAAATATGAAAGCAACAACTAATGGCAGCAAGAAGACACAAAACAGAGCGCACAGCAAAAGGTGTCAAAATGATGTCACAATTTTTGCTTTTCTGCGCAACGGCCTAATGCCACTTAACACTCCTTGCCGTGTGCTGCACTTTGGCTCCAGACATGAAAAGGATGCTCGGCATTAATGCTGCCATTGCAATTATAATGAGCGCACAAAAGTATGCGACACAAATTTATGTCTACCTTTCTGTCCTTTCATTTTTTTACAAGTGAGGAGAAAAAAAAATCGACCTTTTTTTCGTTAGCATGAAGCACAAAAGTGTCACACCAAATGCGCGAATGTTTGTTGTTGCATGTGTGTGTTGAATGTGTGAAAATTCACACGTTCAACTATGCATGACTCGCCGCTGCGCCCTTTGGTCCTTCGATGCCTCGCCGCCGTGACTGTTCATACCGCTGTCAGTTGCGCAGCATTTCTTTAACTCGCAACTCTGTCGCCATAATTCATGCGAAAATGAGCGACGCGAGCAATGGCAACGAGACAACGACAACGACGACTGGCAACGGCGGCGCCGCAAGTGTCAAGTGTGCTTAACCTTTTTCGAAAGTGAGCGCGCAGGCGGCCGTATATGAGTGTGACTTTTACATGTATGTGTGAAAAAGGTGCTTGACATTTTCTGCCCTAAAATTGTGTAGAATGAAAGAGAGAGCAACAACAACAACAAAAAGCAGCAATGAGAATATCAGCAAAATAGAGCGCAGCATTTGTGCGGCCTTTGTTTGGCTCTGCCAGCTGTTGTTGTAGGTGCCATAGCATTGTAGTAGTTGTTGTTGTTGTTGCAAGTACATTGCCTGCAATCGGCATTCTTGTGGTTTCGCACAAATTGCAAAAACAATGCAAGCAAATTCAAGGAGCCAACAACAAATGCGACAAGAAAGAAAAGTGAAAAATTTGTAGTCGGCTCTAAGGCGCTTACACCAACACCAACCAACAACAAAGTCGAGTCGGGGGCAAGTGCAAGTGCAGCCACTCACAGCGACCCGTTGATCGTTCGCTATTAATGAGCCGCAGGCCAAGTGCAGCAACTATCATTTGCTGCTTTGCCACTTTGCACCAGTTTGCCGTCGTTGCGTCGCTGTTGCTCGCCTGCCGGCTGAATGCGCTGCGATGCGATGCTTTGTTGCTGTTGCTTGGGCGCTGAATTGAAAGTAGCAGATTTTGCCAGCACCTAAAAGTATGCTCGGCTCATTGTCTGTGCCATTGTTGACTCACTATTTTCATTGTTGTTATTGTTGTTGTTGCTAGTATTGCCATTGTTGCACAGTGCAGCATTGTGTGTTCATTTGTGCCAGCAGCCACTGTACGTTACACTAAGTATTTGTTGTTGTCTCGGAGCGGCTGTTTTGCGGGGTCGGGAAGAGGGGCGAGGGGGCGTAATAATTTTGTGTTATCTTTGTGTTTGCCAATGGCGTTTGTGACTAGCAGCTTTTCAAATGCTTTGAATGTCGCGCTGTTTGTTCGGAAGAAATAAATGCTACAAAAGAGCAGCCGTGGCCACATCGATTTTGGCGAAACCTTTGAAACGTCTGTCCATCCATTAATGCTGCAATTTTAGGTCTTTGTGGGTACAAACAGAAGCGTTCTTTGCTGTGCCAAATCACAAAATGTTCCAATTTAAATGAAACAAATTAATGCTTCAAAAATCTGCTTAATTTTTAAACAAATCTGAGTTGGTATCAAATATGTTTGTTACAAAAGTTGTGGATGGCAAATATGGTTTCAAATGGTGAGCACAGAAAACTCAAATTAAGTCCTGTGTACGTCGCTGTAAGGAACCAAACTTAAAGTTAATAAGTATAGATTGAGCAACATAAGTCTTGAGTCTAAGTTCAGTGTACCAAATCATTGCGGTTCCTATTAGTTTCAAGACTTGAAATTCAAGTCGTTTATTATCTTCTATCAAGCGTTACAAGAAACATAGATGTCCTGTAGAACAGAGCAGATAGATCAAAGACTATAGATAGAATAGATAGATATAGATATAGATAGAATAGATAGATATATAGATAGAACAAAGACTATATTTACCTGATGTAAACCTTCAAGAACTTCCATTCGCAATTTCAAGGAAACAGCTTAAAGGCTAAAGATAAAATATCCCAGGTCCTCTATTCTAAAGTAAATGACTATAGTAAACCTTCTACTACGTTGAATGAAAATCCTTACACAGATTGATCGTTGTATGAAAGAGTCAGTGTCGTATTTAGGAAAGAGTTGAGTAACCATCGCACCATAAACAAAAAACGGAATAGTGTCTGCCTTACAACGAGGTGTGGAATCGAGTGAAGACTGCACGAGAGAATGCAATACAGAAAAATAATATAAAAAATAGCCCAGTGAACCAAGGAATATTTTTACACAAATCAATTTTTAGGCTTGTTCGTCTCTCTGGATTGTGCTTCGAAAAATACAACTGACCCTCTGCGCTGTACCCGGCTGACTTTTATACTTGTCTGCCTGTCGAACGTTCTTGCACATTTCAATTGGACCTAAAATTTCCATTAATATAACGAGTCATCCTTCCCAGATCGAAATTAAAGTAAGCCGGCAGTATTCTAAAAGTGCATGCCTAAAAGTATGCACGTAAAAGCATGCATAGCACAGCGACAGGGTGCCTCATTGTTATAATATTGTTACGAAAATCCAAATTCGTTTTCCAAGGTTCGTTTTGATTGTGTTTGAAAATAAAACCACTTCAATTATTCAGCGCAAATTTACACTTTTTTTACTTTAGACTACTACTATTGCATGTTTCCCCATTGCTTGCTCAACACAGACTCCATCCATTGTGCTGCACACTGCTGCTTTTATACCAGTTTTCTTATCGCGCCGAAGTTTCTTGCAGCTTCCAATTGGAAAGCGCTTGACCATTCTCGCACAGCCCATTTCTTCGGGAACCATCCTTGCCATATCGGACTATACCAAGCGAATTATACCAAATTTGCCGTACTTCAAAGTGCATGCCTAAAAGTATGCTTGGAAAAGCGTTCATGCACAGCACAGAGTGGCTCTTCGTTTCAATATTGTACGAGAGAATAAGATACCGAAATAGAAAAGACGAGGCTAAAGAAGTGCAAATTTTTTATAGAACAGTGGAGTTAAGAAAAAGAAAGTAAGAGAGAGAAATGTTTCAATGAATTCGAAACTGAGGAAGAGTGAAAATTGTTCGAAAGGATTTGATACAGGAGAATAAAAGAAACTGGAAGCTGAGCAAGAGAAGAGACAGTACGATAGAATACAATGAAGAAAACTCAAGACTAAAGACTGAAGAAAGATGGAGACTGCTTAGGAGGATGAAGTATAAAAAAGGTAAGAAATAGCCATTTGAATTCGAGACTCAAAAACACAGGACACAGTACAAGAGAATGAGATATAGAAAACGATAAAAGGATAGAATACAGACCAGTAAAAAAGAGTACCTCATTGGACTCGAGGCTCATGTATAGTGAAGACTGTAGGACAAGACGGAATACAGGAAAAGAAAAAAACTCGATGCTAAAGAAGAGAAAGGACTATATGATAAGAGGGTATGTAGTAAACTCGAGCCTAAGAAAGTATGAAGACTGTATGGGAGGAGGAAGTAATAAAATGAACGAAGTTGTCCACTAAATTCCAGACTCAGGAAGACAACTCATGTAGATTGAAGACTATACCAGACGATAGAATGCAGGAAACTAAACGAAACTCGATGCTAAAGCGAGAAGGCTATATGATACGATGGGTTATATCAAACTGGAGGCTAAGAAAGTGTGAAGACTGTATGGGAGGATGGAGTAAAAAGAAAAAAGATGGAGTAAAAAGAATGAAGTAGTTCACTGAATTTTAGACTCAGGAAGACTCTATGAGAGTATGAAATAAAAGAAAACAAAAGGAATTCAACGCTAAAGAAGAGAGGAGACTCTATATATATAAACTCGAGGCTTAAAAAGTGTGAAAACTGTATGGGAGGAAAGAGTAATAAAATGAACGAAGTAGTCCACTGAATTTGAGACTCAGGAAGACCGCTCATGAGAAGACTGTACCAGAAGATAGAATACAGGAAGCCAAAAGGAATTTGATGCTAAAGAAAGAAATGACTATATGATAAGATGGGTTATAGCAAACTCGAGGCTAAGAAAGTGTAAAGACTGTGTGGAAGGATGGAGTATAGAATAGAACGAAGTAGTTCACTGAATTTAAGACTCAGGATGACACCTCATGTAAGGTGAAGACTGTATGAAAGGATGGAATAAAGGAAAAAAGAAGGAATTCAACGCTAGAGAAGGGAGGAGACTATGATCGAAGGGATATCTTAAAGTCGAGGCTTACAAAGTGTGAAGACTATATGGGGGTATGAATTATTAGAGAGAATGAAGTTAGTTACTGAATTCGAGACTGAGGAAGACAGCTAATGAAGGGTGAAGATTGTACGAGAAGATAGAAAGATAGAGACAGGAAAATAAAAGGTGCTCGATGGTAAAGACGAGAGGAGACTCTATGATAGCAGGGAATGAAGAAAACTCGAGGCCAAGAAAGTGTGAAGACTGTATGGAAGGTTGGAGTATAAAAGAAAACGAAGTAATACACTGAAATTGAGATGTGAAGACTGTGCGAGGGGACGAGATACAGAAAAAGAAAAGAACTCAATGCTAAAAAAGAGAGGCGATTATATGATGGGATATTGTAAATTCGAAGCTAAGAAAGTATGAAGACGGTATGGGAGGATGGAGTATAAAAGAGAACGAAGTAATACACTGAATTTGAGATTCGGGAAGACAATAATAGAAAAAGTAGTGAAAAGAGTTTTAAAGCCCAAATTAGTTTTTTTAAGTGTGACTCTATTGGATCAAATAAAATGTTCAAAATTACTTCAGTTTCATTAGGCCTTTTAGCAGCAAATGCGTCCAGTGAAAGAAAACATTTTGCCAATATTCTGGCCATCTTTTCATAATAATTATGAATAAGAAATAGAAAGTAGAACATATGGCCGCTTCTTCAGTCAACCTAGACAGCTATTTCATATTGTTTGCAAAGCAAAAACATTGCTTGTTACTGCCTAAAAGTATGCCACACAGTTGGCACCTGCTATACGCTCACAACTAAGCTTAGTCACTTTCGAATGGCCATTTTATGTGCATACTTTTGGGCGGTCTTGTGCTTTTAGGGCAGTTTTATGGCGCCAAGTTTAAATCCACCTTTCAAATAAAGAGTTTGTCGGAATTTTCAGCTCTTGCAAGGTTTTTACAGTCTACAGGCAAGCAAATGCTTTTCCGTTGTTAAGGGGGGAGGATGTGCCAGTATCTCTTGCTACCATTAAAAAAACAACAACAAAAACAATAACGAAAAACAAAAAAGTGAAGCCCAACTGAAATAAAAACTGAAAAGCAGTAAAAGTGGAAAGTAGTAAAAAGAAAAATGTTTGGCTTGTAATTGGATTTCTGCTTTTCAACATTTGTTGCTATGCATTTGGCGGGCGAGTTTCTTTCTGTTTTTTTTTTGTTGTTGGTATATGCTTGTTTGTTTGTTGCCTTCAACTTCTAGTTTTTTGTTCTCGTTATTGTTGTTGTTGTTGTTGTTCGACTCGGTCTAGAAAGCGCTGCCAGTGTTCATTACGCACTCTCATCGCTATTTGCTGTTTTCGGCAAAATGTTTTGCTTTAAGCTCGCTGCTCTTTGAATTTTTTTGTTCTTGTGCGCCTTTTTTACGCTTTAAAGTTTTCAAGTTACTTAGTTTTTTATTTTTTTTGTTGAGGGCTACTGGTTTGTGCCTATTTACATCAAGTGCTCGTATATTGTTTGGAAAGTGTACTCGGCTTCTATTATGCTGTCGTGCACTTTTGCGTTCTCCATACGACTAACAACACAAAAACAACAAAAAAACAACCAAAAAAAAACAAAAAAAGAAGAAAAATTCAATTAATTAATGTTGTTGTTGTATAGTGAATTTCATTTAAATTTGTTGGCATTTTCTTTACTACACTTTGGAGACTCGTAAAAAACTGAAAAACTTGAAAACTTCGAGTACCTGCGCGCGTTTCTTTTCTATGCTTTTGGAGGTGGGCGCGGGGGATGGAGGACCAATTTTGTTGGATTTTCGTGGAATCTGCTGAGTATTGTTGTTATGTATTGTTGGAATTTGTATTGTTGGAGCCGAGGAGTGAAAGGTGCTTGTGGGCGTGTTTTTGCTAGAAACTTCTTGAGCTACGCGAGCAGTATGAAGCTTTTTGCACTCTGGTGTTGAATTTGTGGTACACGGAAGAGGTAGAGGGTTAAGAATAGAAAGGATATGAGTGCATAAGCATTACAAAAGCAATTATTATAGACAAGTTTGTCTTTTAGACTGTCCATCCATGCGTCCACACTTGAAAGACTCGATAAAAAATAAAAGTCATCAAAGCAAAAATTGATTGAAATACTAAAGAAAACAGAGGTATGTAAAATGAAAAATCATCAAAATTACCACAAAAATTTAGTTGATGTCCTTTATATCCTTTTTCATAAAATTTTTCAAAATAGGATATGGTTTCTTTGACTTCATATCAGAAGATTCATTTGGCGTAAGCATTATTCCTGTCTGAAGTTTGAGTCAAGAGATATGATGTTTTAAAAGTTTAAACTCCATTTATCAACTGAGGTCATCTATCGAATGAGACATGTTTGACCTTGCCCCTTGAAATTTTTTTTGAATTTGTTCCACTGTGTTATTGACCAAACTCTGGGCTTACAAAGTGTCCAGATGACTTCTTTTACATGGATTGTTTATACTTAGATGGCCTAGTTAGAATACAATTTAACCTAACCTGAGTCAGTAGTGTTAGCCAAATGATACTGTAAGGCTCCCACCAATCTTCTCATGACATGAAGATTCTCTCATTGATTTATCTTAACTGACCCAATGTGAAAGCCAAACTTTTGTTGATAGCAAAGACAGTCTCTTATTCAAGTCTTACTACTGTAGGTTCTCTGAGAACTCGGCGAATGAAGGCAAAGTGAGAAACATCGACCAGTTTGGCTATAAGTCTTTTACTCAGTTCTTGAACTCAGATCTTTTCACTGTGAGTACCATGAGTCACCTGGGATTGATGACAATGAGAGAGAGATTTAAAAGCTTGTCGAGAGTTTCGTCTTTTCCTCAAATCTCGCACTCAAACATTACTATTTTAAGTTTCCTAAGAACTCAAAGATTGAAGACAAAGTAAGAGACATTGAAAAGTTTGGCCAGAATGCAGTCTTGTGTTCAATTCTCGCACTCAAGTCTTACTACTGAAAGTTCCCTGAGAACTCGACGAATGAAGGCAAACAACCAGACATCCTTCCATCAGTTTGACCAGAATGCGATCAATTGCTCAGTTCTCACACTCAGACCACAGATAACTCTAAACACTCCAAGTTCCCTGAGAACTCTAAGATTGAAGAAAAAGTGAGAGACATTGACTAGTTTGGCTATAATGAAGTCTTTTACTCAGTTCTTGAACTCAGAGTTTTTCACTGTGAGTAACCTGAGTCCCCTGGGATTGACAACAATGAGAGAGAGATTTAAAAGTTTAACTAGAGTTTTTTCTTTTCCTCAAAACTCGCACTCAGGCCTACTGTAAGTTCCCTGAGAAGTCAAAGTATGAAAACAAAGAGCTAAATATCGACAGGTTGGCTATAATGAAGTCTTTTGCTCAGTTCTTCAACTCAGACCTTACTACTGTGAATGCCATGAGTCCCCCTGGGATTGATGACAATGAGACAGACATTCGATGGCTTGGCTAGAAAAGCGTCTTTTCCTTAAATCTCGCACTCAAGCTTTACTATATTAAGTTCCCTAAGCACTCGAAGAATGAAGACAAAGAGACAGACGTCCATCATTTAGAAGGCAATCTTTTGCTCAGGTTTCACCCTCAGACTACAGACAATTCTAACTACTGTAAGTTGCCTGACATCTCGAAGATTAAAGACAAACTGAGAGACATCGAAAAATTTTGCTATAATAATGTCTTGTACTCAGTTCTTGAACTATGAACTTACTGCTGTGATTGAAGATAATGGGAGATTGGGATTGACGATAATGAAAGAAATATTTAACAGTTTGTCGAGAATTTCGTCTTTTCTTAAATTCTCGCGTTCAAATCTTACTACTATAAGTTCCCTGAGCACTCGAAGATTGAAGACAAAGAAAGAAGACAAAGTTCAATTCTTAAACTCAGATCTTAATGCTGTGATTGACGACAATGAGAGATTGGGATTGACGACAGTGAGAGAGCCATTCGACGGCTTGGCTAGAATAGCGTCTTTTTCTCAAATCTAGCACTCAAGAATTACTATTTTTAGTTCCCTGAGACCACGAAGATTGAAGACAAAGTGAGATACATCAAACAATTTGGCTATAATGCAATAGATCGCATCAGTTTTCACACTCAGACCATACAACTGTAGGTTGCCTGAGAAATCGTGGATTGAAGACACATAGAGAGTTATGCGAAAGCTTTGCTTGAATGAAGGGTTTTGCTCAGTTTTGACAGTCAGATTTAATTACTTTAGATATCATTATGTGTCATTATGAAATTATTTGCTTATAATTTTGACTTATAAGCAATTTTTTTATGGAAAGGGGGAAAAATTGAGTATAGGCGTCAGTCAAAATGGCACTAAAGACACTTCATTCTTCTAGACGCAGGGTAAAAACAACTCGAACAGAATTAATTGCAATATTTGAACTTGATTAAGAAGACTTATAACTTGGGGAAAAGGTGCAAAAGTAAAAGTAACTCGTTTTAAATGATCCCAAAAAATTGCGTAGCTACTGTGTAGTGCGCCAAAACGTTTGTTCAGACCGAGTTAAACTCTTCTATTCGGCTACTCTACTTTATTTTTTAAGTATTATTTCACCAAGCGGCAGATTGGTTGATGTTGGGAATTGCAATTGGATACGAAGGCTGCAGTGGAGGCTTTTTCAATGCATCACCGACGCACTTTAGGTGTAAAAGTTTGCATTAGTGTGTGTGCGAGTGTTATGCGGCAATTCTCAGTATTCGTTACGTTCTGCGCTGCTGCAAGTTTTCATTTACATTCTCAATTCGACGTGTGCCTTCCAAGAAAAAACACATTCAAATTTAATGTGTGGGTGTGTGTGTAGTCAGAGTTCCTGGGTGGTAAAGTATTGAAAACACTGAAAACTTTGCACACCCCACTTTTTTTTTATAGACCAAGCACCACATTCACTACGAAATGGTGCGCGCCCGCTAATTATGCCGCAGTTACAAATTGAAGAAGTTTTCATAACTACACCGCAAGTGTGTGTACAGCCTTAAAATTGGTAACTTTGATTTGGCAGAAACACGGCGTTGAGTTTAAGGAATTCTCGTTTAATTAAAAAGTTTCGTAACCGCAAAGCAGCAACCAGCTGCTATTGTGGGTGTGGCAGTGTGGTGAACGGCAGCGCTTTCTGTGCGCTTAACATCGATTTGCTGTCAGCGCTAATCTGAAGTCTATGATGTGACAATGATTGCATGCAACAAAAGCGCCTGTTGCAACATCAAACAACGTTGCACAAATCGCGCACGCATGCAATTTTTTTTTGTAATTTTTTTTTTTTTTAATTTTTATATTTCACATAAATGATGGGTCACATGTTTTCGTTGCGTTTTATAATTAAACGTCAGAAAGGCGTGTTGCATGTGTGTGTGTGTGTGTCAGTTAAGTGCTCAACACAATTCGCATAAATTTAGCACGTTTGCATTTTCCTTGGCACTTTCAGGCGGCTGAATGACTGCGCGCACTAAAACACTAACACTAACACACTTTTTTAAAAACGACGCCAAGGAAAAAAGAAATGCGTTCAAATGGCAACAAAACAAAAGAAAAATGTGCATGTTGCAGTGCGGGTGTGTGTTACAGACGGTCGTGACCGACTTATTTGTCGACTAAGACCGAGTCGCGATTGCGACCTGTTTTTCCATGAAAATGTCGAGAACAGTGTTGTGAAAAATTTTATTCAACTAATAGTTGGAAAGTTAAAAAATGTCACTAAAAGAAATTCTAAGAGTAAAAACAGGTTTGGTTAGATTAGATTGCCACTTAAGTCCATATTGGTCTGGAAAAAATTACAATTTAATATTGAAACGAGGAGTCACTCTGTGCTGTGATATTGAAACAATGAATGCTTTTCCAAGCATACTTTTAGGCATGCAAATTTGC
Source organism: Melieria omissa (assembly GCA_963971225.1). Classification (NCBI taxonomy): domain Eukaryota; kingdom Metazoa; phylum Arthropoda; class Insecta; order Diptera; family Ulidiidae; genus Melieria; species Melieria omissa. The sequence goes on from OZ020268.1 coordinate 82,007,546, forward strand.
TATAATTGCTTTAATGCCGATATGGCAGGGATGGTTCGCGAAAGGTTATGAGCTTTGCTAGAACAATCGAGATAGAAAGTATAACTGGAATGTGCAAGAAACTTCGGCGCAATAAGAAAACTAGTATAAAAGCAGCAGTCGAAGTGTAAAGTAGAACAAGTGTAAATTTGTAAATAAAGCGATCGTTGGTTTTTTTACTACGCTTGCGCTAAGTAATTTAAGTTGTTTCATTTTCTAACACAATCAAAACGAACCTTGGAAAACAAATTTGGATTTTCGTAATAATATGTTTTGTATATACCAGATGACTAGTTATATACACTTTATTTGAACCCATCAAGATCGGAAGTATTGGGGAAAATATCTGCTGTGAGGTCTTTTCACAATTGCAAAGTTTTGCTAGAAACGAACTCTCTTTGTAATGCATAGGTCATTGGAGCATACTGTCAATGTGGAAGGTCAGGTTGGTAACAGTTCTTCGGAAGCTAAATAGATCGATCGAGCGATGTAAGCGAGATCACAACTGATTCGCTCAGTAGTACCAGTGTTGCCAGATCAGGAGATTTCCTCCCAAACTTAGGAGATTCTTGGCCTGACAGGAGAATTTTTAGGAGGAAGAATTGTTTGGGAGGAAGTTTAGGAGATTTTGATGAGAATATATTTGACATCATTGAAACCTTGAATGTTAAAAGCTTAAATGTCTAATTTAATTCAATTCTATGCTTCAAAGTGTATAATTAATGCAATGAATGAAGGAAGTTTACAGAACCGAATTCCATGCAGATCTCACTTTTTATACATTTTATTATTATTATTATTTTCGTGTTAAGTTGTTGTTAAGCTGAAGCTAAACAAGTGCAATAAAAGAATTTAGTAAATATTTATTTTTTATGAGACCTTTAATTTCTTAGTTTTTAAGAACAAAAATAATTTTAAAAAATTTATTAGATTTTTTAAATTTTTGGGAGCAAACTTTAGACTTAGAAGATTCTTGGCTTCACAGGAGAACGAATTCTTGGAGGACGAATTCTTCAGGAATAAGCTTAGGTGATTTTGATGATGATACATTTGGCATCATTAGTGGCACTGAAGCCTTGAACATTGAAAGCTAAACTGTCTTATTTAGTTGAAATTTATGTTTCAAAGTGTTGATTTAATACAATGAATGAAGAAAGTTTACAAAAGCGAAGCTAAATATAAAAAGCTGCAATAAAAAAAATTTAGAAAACATTTATCTTTTTATGAGAAGTTTAATTTCCTAGTTTTTAAGGACAAAAATAATTTTAAAAAATTTAGGAGATTTTTTTAACTTTTGGGAGGAAATTTCAGCTTTTTTTAAGATTTAGGAGAAAGTAATTTTAGATATCTGGCAACACTGAGTAGTACCCTGGCAGCCTAATGCGTACGTTCTGCAGTCCCCTGAAATATTCACGTGTTCTGGTATTCAAAATCGAAGTTGTTCTCTCCCTCAAAGCTGTCGATCAGCTCTTATGGAGAGAACAGTTCGAGTTGTAAATTCAGTTTTAGTTGTAATTCCTTAGTCACTGCTTATATTACTAGCAATTCTAAGTGAGATCATGGGGCTGTCATCTACTGTTCCCTACGAGAAACTCATTCATTGGGTGAGAATTTCTTGACTAAATTCTGCAAGAGCCCTCTTTGTATTCATTGCTGAAAGGTTGGAGGAGTTGACATTAGAGGGTTGGTGTCTTCGATGAGAGCTTTGTTGTTAGTTCTTCAGTTCACTGAAATATTCACGTTTCTTGGTATTCAACATCGATGAAGTTGTAGCTGATCGACAATCTTATGGAGAGAATAGTTTGAGTTGTGAAGAAGAAAAAAAAGAAGAAAAAGAACGGCACTGGATTTCTTATTCATTGCTTTTATTGCTAGCAATCCTAAGTGAGATAATGGAGCTGTTATCTACTGTTTCCTAGGAGAAACTTTTTCATAGGGTGAGAATTTATTGACTGAACTCAGCGCTATCTGTATTCGTATTCATTGCTTATAGCTTGGGGGAGTTGATATCAGAGGGTTGGTGTCTTTGATGATGATGATGATGATGATGATGTATTCATTGCTTATAGGTTGGGGGATGATGATGATGATGTATTCATTGCTGATAGGTTGGAGGAGTTGATATCAGAGGTTTGGTGTCTTCGATTAACGCTGCATTATTTGTTGTTAGTTTATACTAGTATTTTGTTGTTGTTGTGCTTGTACGATCTCTAAAAAAGAGGATTTGCTGACTGCTGTCCATCAGAATTAATTGAAACGAGAAGAGAGGGAACTTGTTGCTAAAGAATTAGACTGGGCAACGTTGCTGGCAGGGGCGGATTCAGAAAAATATTTGCGGGGGGAGGGGAGTTCAAAAACGTAATTCTTTAACCTAGAGTTAGTTTACTTTTGAACAATTTTATCTTAAAACAGGTTAAAAAAATTTTGAATCAATATTTGTTTATTACAAAAAAATTATTTCATATTTATGGAAAAATACAAAATTATAATTTTTTGATTTTATTTAAACATTATTAAAGAAACAGGGTTCTGATCAAACGCGCCCAATTCGTAGACTTCAATTAGAACACAAACTTCCCCTGTAATCGCAGCGAATTATTGGAAATTATTTGGGGAATAAGGGTACAATTTTTGTAATTAGCTATGAATTCACTTCTAAAAATATTAATTTGTTGGTGCCTACTTAAATTTAACCCATAAATCAATCGTAGCCTTTGCTATAAGATTACAGATAGGTGAAGTTGCTCTCAGGCAAGTTTGGGGTCGAAAGGGTGACAAATAAAATTACAAAAAATGTCTTTTCATTTGTATGTAGTTTTAAAGTTGATCCTTATATTTCGGGGGGTTTCAACCCCCCTCAATCCGCCACTGGTTGCTGAAATGGAAGATAATTAAAACGACAGAGCCTGGATAGAACAGATTCTTGATGAAAATTTCTCATATACTGAACGTCTGAAGGTAATTTGACATTGTTTTTTCTTGCTGCTTGAACTGAACTCTGTTTTAGAAGAAACACTTCTTGCTACTTCTAAGGGAAAATGACTCGACTGTGATTCAGTAAAATAGTTAGAAAAAGGACCTTAAAACATTTTCAACTGCTCAACACTGCCAAGAGTTAGGTGAAGAAATTTACAAGCAGTTCAGAGTTGCAAAGTGCACAAACCCAAATGCGATCGTATCGCAATGTTGTTATTATTAAAATACATACACAACAACAACACCAAGACGAAAATATAAAATCACTTAAAAGTGTAGTGGACAACAACAGCAACCAACTTGAAGTGAAATTACGCGAAAATATGTAAATGCTGTGCGGGTGGAAAGTTGTGGCAAAAAATGAAGTAAAAAATAATGGCAAAGCTGACCGTTGCTAACGGTGGCGCCATTAGGACGTGCGCCCACACACGCCTTCGCCCAGCAACCGGTCAATGCATCAGCTGTCAAGCAATTGGGCGCCCAAGTAGGCGGACTAGCAACGCCCAGCCGAGGTCGTCTGATGTGGTGAAGAAAGTGAGAGAGAAGGGAGAACAAGTACAAGTCATGGCGACCCAACTTGGTTGGTAGTTAATAGAATTTTGCTGGCCAGCACAGTTTGCTTGTTGTTGTTGTTGTTATATTTGCAGTAAAAATACAGCGCACAATAAATAATCGCAATGGCGTCGAATTTGTTAAGACGGCTACTGCACCTTGGCCTCGCCAATGCAACCCCACCCAATCCCTTCGCCCTGAAGTATGCCTTGCTTTGGCTTTCGCTACTTGCGCGCTTCGTCTTTGTAAAATTGCGCCACACTGCAATTTCCTTCTTTTCGTTCTCGTTGCCCGTCGCCCGTCCACCCACCAATGCTTCTGGCTGCTCAACACCGTTTGAGACGCATTGCTGAATTGTTGTTGCTTTCTTTTGGTTGTGTAGAGATTTTGATTTTTCCTCGCTTCCATCGTACCCTCTCGATTTTGTTCGATGTTTTGAAAAATTCTCGCAGGAAATTGAATTCCTTTATATTGCTTGGTTTTCATTTTCGTTTTCATTTAATTTCATTTTTTGTGATTTGTTTTTTTTTTTTTTTTAATCCCAAAAGGGGTTTGCAACGCGTGCGCTGAGGGAAATGCGTTGTTGAATTGTTCGGTGGCCGGTTATGCGGGCATTTATTTTTGGGGTTTTCGGGTTAGTTCAATTAATTTTATTTCAACTGCCCTCGTTGCATGAATCCGCCGGCCTCGTGCCCACCAAGTTGCTCGCTCTCCCACAGCATTTTGTCGTTTCAGTTTTTGCCGTTTGCCGTTTGTGTTGTTGCAATTTTTTTCTTCAACTGTAATATTTCGTATTTTTCTAACCTTCTTTCGGCGTGTCTGTGTGCGATTGTGTGTGTGTGTTTTCGGGGCAAATATTGATTTGCTTGGCAATTCCATGGGGCCAGCCGCGCGGGCGAAGGTGAACGCCGCTTCTCGACCATTTGGATTTGTTTGAATGCGTTCGCTCGTGAGGCGAATCTGGCATGTTGAAAAATTGGGCCAGACGCTGCGGGAATTTGCGCTCAAGAATAGCCAACGCATACACAAATAGCTACACGTGCAATACAATACAACAACAACAACAATAACAAAAGTAGTAGTGACGCTAAAAATCAAGGAAAATGTGCGCGTTCAAGCGTTGAACAGGTCTTGAGTGGAAACTAAAGTTGCAAAATATGGCAACTTTTGGCATTTTTGTTGTTGTTATCATAATTTATTATTCGACAACTTGCTCATTCAGCTATACAGTTACGATCTACGTTGACGTCATTGGGTGCGACTGCACTTGGCGGAAACATCAAATCGTGAAAACACTTTAATGTGGGAATTTTTTCAATAAAAAAAACATTTGGTAAGATTGCTTTACATTAAAAGAGTGAAAAATTTTGTTTTTAATAAGAATTTATATGATTCTTAGTCCTAGTTCCATGAAGAAGAAGAAGAGGAAGACCTCTTCTTAGACTGAGTCCACCGAGAAATGGAGGAATGTAACATTTAAATTGAAGTTATAAAAATTTTTGGTTAATTTAATTTTTAATTTAAATTTTTTAATTAAAAACGAAAACCTTTTGTAAGGGCTGCTTTAAATAAAAAAAAATCAACAATTGTATTTTTATTACGAATAAAATATTGTTACGGAAATGACTTTTCAAAGTTCGTTCGGATTGTACTTGAAAATAAAACCACTTCAGTTACTCAGCGCAAACGCAGGCAAAAACCAAGAATCGCTTTATTTACAAATTTATAATTTTTTAAATTAAACAAAATATTTTGTAAGATTGCTTTACATTAAAAAAGTGAAAAATTTAGTTTTTAATAAGAATTTATATGATTCTTAGTCCTAGTTCCATGAAGAAGAGGAAAAGAAAGAGGAAGAATACCTCTTTTTAGACTGAATCCACTGAGAAATGGAGAAATGAAAGATTAAAATTGAAGTTATAAAAATTTTTGTTAATTTAATTTTTATTTTTAATTTTAATAAATATGATTCGTTGTCTTATTTCCATACATAAGGAGAAGGAGAGGAAGACAAATTTTGATTAACTACGAAACAAACACTTAAACACATTTTCAGTTTTGGCTTATTTCTGGCGTTTAAGTTAATTTCTGAGCTTTGATGTATTCAGAGACCTATAGTAGAATTTTATGGCAAATATTTTCGTTGTACAATTTATCCTTAAAAAGTCCTGTTTTACAGGAAATTTTTGGCATTTTAGAAAAAAAGGGTAAATTTGACCCATACAAATAGGAGCTACAGGGTTAAAATGTGCCACAAAAATGTTCTTCTTAGTATTTTACATCAAATTGCTGAATACATCATATACCTAAAATGTGAGGTTACATGGTTTTCGTATGCCGATTCACCATAAGAATGAGCAAAAAGGGGAAAACTTTGACCCCTCCTAAAAAAAAATTCAGATGTAAACTTTCAAAACGCCGATACACGTATATTTTGTTTGGACCTCTCTAACAGAATCCGTTGTCAGAAGGTTGTTATTTTTTTTTGTTGTACAGTGTAACTGAAAGTATGGACGCGAAGAGCCACTTGTAGAAAGCTGAAGAATTCTGCTATAAGATGTGCTATACGAGTATATGAAGTCGAGAGCCCGGTTTGATTTATTAGTCATGGGTACTTGAACGATTTTTTAAAAGCATCTCTTAAAATTTGAATAAATACAGTTTCTCGATTGATCTCTGCAACCTATGAGCTCATTGGTGTAGAATTACAGAGACGAATTTTGTAGTAAAATGAGTAATATTTGAGGTCACAAGCTTCTTTCGGTAAGGAGTAACAACGATATTGAGGTTTTGAACGATTTAAAAAAAATATATATACATTTTATAAAGTCACATATTAACTAAATTCGAATAGCTCATATCTTTACAGAAATCTGGCCAGCTTTGAGTCTATTTTTGAAAAACTTAAGAATTTTACTACAATTTGAGTCATATTTTTTGTAACGAGCTTCTTAGTTAGAAGACATTGTTGAACAATTTTAGAAAAGTTTCTTTTTTTCAAAACCAGGCAAAGTCACAAAGTCAACTTTCAACTTTATCGCTGGGTTTTCCGAGGAATATTGATGACTTTTAGCTGATTTTTGAAAAGTTTTAGAGTTCTACTGTGAGATGAGTTATATTTCAGGGCACAAACTCTGTTGGTTTTAGAGTTGTGAGTGGAAAAGACGACTTCCATGACGAATAAAGTCAACTTTCGACTTTATCGCCGACTTTTCCGAGGAATATTTATGACTTTTAGGTGATTTTTTTAAAGTTTTCGAGTTCTACTGTAAGATGAGTTATATTTCAGGTCACAAATTATTTTGGTTCAAAAGTTGTGAGTGAATAATTTTGAAAAAGACGACTTTCATGACGAAAAAACGACATCGAGTGGCAACGCTGGCTTAGCCGTATGAGCGAAGAAGCTTCGGTGTTCGATGCGGTAGTTGAAGGTCGAAGGCAAAGAGGGAAAATATCTTTTGAAGCAGACCGAGACCCGCTAAGGGGTTCTTATGGCCAATTAAGTACTTTTCCTATCATAAAGGGTTGTCTGGGTTCTGGTGCAAAGTTGAACCCTTTCGACCCCAAAGTTGCTTGAGAGCAACTTCACCTATTTGTCATCTTATAGCAAAAGTTATGATCCAAAAAATTAATATTGACCAACAAATTAATATTTTTAGAAGTGAATTCAAAGCAAATTACAAAAATTTTACTGTTACCCCCAAAATAATTTCCAATAATTTGCAACGATATGAGGGAAAGTTTGTGTTCTAATTGAAGTCTACGAATTAGGCGCGTTTGATCAAAACTCTGTTTATTTAGTAATGGTTAAAAAAAAAATCAATTAGTGATAATTTTGTATTTTTCCATAAATATTAAATATTTTTTCTGTAATTAAAAAATATTGATAAAAAATTTATTTAACCCGTTTGAAGCTAGAATGGTTCAAAAGTAAACTCGCTCTAGAACTCTACCAAAGAGGCGTGGCGACTTCAAATGTCGTGTGCACACTTCTAACGGAAGTGTTTCATGATTTAAATACCAAAAAGTAATATCGAGACACATGAAGAAATTCGGGGTCGAAAGGGTTAAACATGGCCAGTGGCATATCCACTGCTTTCTTGTCTGAAAGGATATGGGTGACCGTATCTCTTATACAATTTTTTTGCACATAAATTTGTTTACATAAAATGTTAGTTCTAACAGAAAAAATTTAAAAAAATTAAAAAAAAATTAAAAAAATTTAAAAAAAAATTAAAAAAATTTTTTTTTAATTTTAATAAACCCGCAGTTTTTTGTCACCACCACCAGAATATTTCCGTTTTTAGGTCAAAACCGAAATGTCAATTACACATTCATAAATATTATCAAACAAAAGTGAAATACGACAACAAAAAACGCTTGAATGCATTTTGCAATAAATTCACAGATATTCGCATTAAATGTTAAATGGTAAAAATGACAACAATCAAACATAAAATAATAGTAAAATTATAGTAGTAATGAAACAAGAGCAAAGACAACAACACAACAACAATGGCATTGCATTAATGCAATGAAAACAATGCAATATAATTAAATTCGTATAAACAGTAAAAATGTTCAAGTGGAATTTTATTAAAACGCCACCAGAAAATTAATTACGCTGCACAACAATTCGCATTTTCACAATATTGACAAATGCAAACATGCATTTTTAATGCACAACACAACGAGCGACAAAACTACCAAATTATGCAATTAAACGCAATGGCCAAGCGGGACGAACTGGAAGTACAGATGAAAGCATAGAAGACGCAGAAGGCAACCAGAAGAAGCAGTGGAACACTGACGACAAACAACAAAAGACGGACCAAGAGTGAATAAAGAAGCACTCAGCGCGCATAGTGAATGCAATTAACATAAAAACACACACACACACACAAACAGCTGAGCTGTGCCTGTTGCCAGCTGCAACAGCTGAGCAATGCAGCTAAACTGGCGCAGATTGTGCGGCGTGCAAATTTATTAATTATAATGCAGCGCATAGGTAGAGCGGCACTTAAGTGCCACTCGGCTCACTCCACGCTCGTCGTCGTCCACTCGACGCGGCTTATCCGCAACGCAAATCAGCAGCGGAATTTATTTGCATTTCTATGCGGCGCCGTCGCCGCACTCGGCGTCCGAACGCCACTGTGCTAATCGCACCAACTTAATCAATTAATTAAGCACAATTAAAGGAAATTGCATGTCAAAACAAAGCCAAATGAAAAAAAATGTGAAATGAAATACAAATAAAAGGAAGTTGAACTGTTTGAGTCGGTCTTGAGTGACTTTTGCTATGCGCTGCAACTAATTTGAATTTATTTATTTGATTTTATTTGATTTATGAAGAATATTTTAACAAACCCAAAATTAGTTTAAAATATAATAGAAATATTAAAAAAAAAATTAATTATTTGAAGAAATAAAAATTTTCATTTTGTGTAAAGAATGTGTGGCCATAACAGTCAGCAATCAGCACTGTCAGTTCTAAATATTCACTTTGAATCAGAGCAACTGATCCAAAGATATATTTGAAAGAGACAAACCCAGAAAAAGGAACCCAGTAACTGGTCTGCATCGGTCAGTCTCCCTGCAGGATAATAGGAGATAGTTTTAGCGGTCAGAAGTCCAGCATACTATCGGAAAAAGGACTATATCATCGATATCTATGAAGATTTTCATCTTCTACCAAAAGAACCTTTAATGTTCTCATTGTGCTTGATGCTGCAGATAAACTTAGGTAATATATCTGTGGTCATATGGAAGAGTATCTTAAGTTGACTTAAGAGACAATTGAGTTATTGCTCTGAGAGCTTTATAGAAGTCAAGGCGCTTAAATGAACGGAACGACATCATATTGAAATTGAAACTATGGTTGTTGCTCATAACATCGTACAGTTTCTTATTATGTTACCAATATATATCAAAGATCATTGTATAATCGCATTTCCAATAAAGTCCACACTCCTAGGTTGTAATTAGTTCATACAAATTTTACAACATCTTGATTCCTTCGATAAAAATCTTGCTTAACTACCATCGAACGGACAGATGCCCTGTGAACTGTAGGAGAGATATATATACATTTTCCATATATAAGAAATCAAAGCACTAATCTTGTATGATATAACCTCAGGGTTAGAGCTGGAATGCATAGAGGCATTGAACAAACTGGGCATACACAACCAGGTCAGAATCCTCTAATTCCCCCAGGACAAAGAGGAATTGATAGAAATGAGGATTGCCTCGCTTGAAATGCAGCAGGCACGGACCCTCTTCATGAGTTCTTGAGTTCTGGAGTCCTTCATTGGGCAGGAAGAGTCTATCAGATTCACTAAGACTTGAGGAAAGAAGCAGGAATTCAGAGCACGGTTCTAATGCCTCGGGCCTGAGGCAATCGAAAATCTTTTTTTTCTGTTTCTTGTACACTCCTCTCTGGAGCATAGGGCCTCTACAAGACAGCCTTGTGTTGGTTACGTTAATCGGTTGTGTTGTTCTGTCAGGGTTGGTGAAAATCTTTATTAAAGGTTATAGTTCCAGATGGAGTTAAGAATGCTTCGGACTGGGTAAAAATCAGCTTAGACAGGTTACCAAACTGCAGACTGCGAAATCGATTTTGAATAGGTAGATATCTGTAGACTCTCCGAAATAACAGAGAAGACTCCTGAGCACCTCCACCAGCAGGAGGCTATACCTGGACAGTACCAACTTACAGAAGAGAACATCACCGACCTAAACCCCCGTGAGTTACTAAGCTTCATTAGGTCGATGGTATTAAAGGAATGTTCTCTAAGACTTGTAGGAGTTACATAGATCATCTTTGGTCTCAGTGCAGCCAACCTCTATTAAGTCTCTGTATCTACATATGTATCTAATAAATTTATGTATTTATATATCTATAATTAGATGTTTCGGTTGGGAGCATCCAGCTAAAAATGCTATAACTTCCGACTCTACGTTTGGAGCACCAAGATAGGACCTCCTGTCTTATTACCTCTAAGTGCAAACAACTGGAGAAGGCATGCCTGAATTCTCTTGAAGAGACTTTCTCAGAGAGAGATCACAGAAATGGGTTATTTTTGCTAGTTAAAAAATTAAGGTTAGTTGCACTATAAACTTAAGGTCAAGCATTCTTACAACCTGGTTTCAAAGACCTCACAACGAATACGTCTTGATACGGTCGGTACCAACTTTATAGCGAAGTGGTCTGCCATTCCAGTGCAGAGTAAAATAAAAATGCCATAACAACAGCTGCCTAGCAGCAGCAGTAAGAAGCATGAATGGCAACGGATAAGGATTAAGTGAGTGGGCACATGATGACGCCCACGCGAAAGCTGTAAGGGGGAACGCAACGAAGGGATGGTAGTGGAATGAAGTGTGCAATCAGGGTTAAGCAATGAATGAAATTTTTCCTTTAATGAAGTGCGCTAAGCAGGCACTCGAGTTGATGGGATAGTTGAGATGCATGATTTAGGCTTGACGTTGCCCTCCCGGTAGAGCAATGCGGCACATGAAGGATGCTGAATACACATACTTGTGCGCAACTGGCGCGAATTTATTGCACGTACCTACAAGAAGGTACGAACGAAGTTGCAACAACGAAAGGAGGAACGCCGAAAAAAAGTCATACGTTGCACTGCACACACCCGCCCACCACATTGCATCAAAACTCATGTGGCCAAAACATATGCGCACAAAGTAGTGGCCGTGGTATGAACGTGAGTTGTGCTCCGAGCCTTATGGCTGAGCAAGTGTCTAGCGCGAAGTGAAGGCGCCAGCGGCGTACGGTGCACGCCCGCCGTCTGTTTCCGTTCAAGTTTGACCCAACGTTTCGTTTGTGGCGCTGAGTGCGCTGGCGGCGAGCGAATGATAGCAGACAGCCCTGGCAGTCATTCAGCAAACTGCAGCCATTTGTTATTTGTCGGTTCGGACGTTATTCGATTGCCGGGCCGGCATGCAAAGTTCAGCGAAACGGCAACCGCCAGGGAGGCATAAATAAATATGCGCTGCAGCAACTTCACTCAAGTCAAGTGGTGTGCGCTACTTGTAGATAAAAGGGCACAGCCAAAGATGAAATGCAAGAGCAAAACACAGAGCCCAATAAAAAACTGTGCAGGCTTGCGCAGCACTTGAACAACTCGCCAAACGATGCGGCGACCATGCGAGCGACATACACTAAGAATAATGCAACCACAATTGTTATTTATGAGTTGGTTTACCGCGGACTCTTTATGACCACCGAATGTAGACCTCTACAGGCAACTATGACTTGTGTTCTATCGAAGTCAAGATGGGTAGAGCACTTCTGATGGAAGGAACCCTTCTGATGGAAAGGACACTTCTGAAGGCAGAACCCCATCTGATGGAAAGATAACTTCTGACGGAGGGATTCCATCTGATTAGAGGACCACGTTTGTTGGAAGGACCATTTCTGATTGAGAGACTATTTCTGATGGAAAAACCACTTTTGTTAAAAAGATCCCTTCCGATAGAAGTACTTCTTCGGATAGAAACACTAATTCTAATGGAAAGATCACTTCTTATGGAAGGATTATTTCTGACGGAAGTACCCTGTCTAATCGAGGGACCATTTGTGGTGGAAGAATCCTTGCAGCGGAAGCACCATTTCTGATTAAAGAAAACTTTGTGACGAAAGGACCATTTCTGACCCAAAAACCGTTCTTGTTGACGATATATTACTAGGGAAAGACCATTTATAATGGAACTACTTATTTTGGCGAATGTATTTTCTTTGATAAAAGGACCATTTTCGATGTTAGTAATTTAGCTGATGGAAAGACCCCTTTTGATGGAAGAACCACTTCTGATGAAGGATTACTTCTAGTGGAAGGATCGCTTCTTATAGAAGAATTTCTTTTGCTAGAAGGACAACTTCAGACGAAGAAAAGCCTTGTAGTGAAAGAACCATTACGGATGGAAGAACACTTCTGATTGGTAGATGAATTACTAAAAAATTACCACTTCTAATGGAAGTACTTCTTTTGACGAAAGTATTTCGTTTAATGAAAGGACCACTATTGTTGTAAGTCATCAGATAGAAAGACGCGTTCTATTGTTGTAAGTCAACAGATGAAAAGACCCCTTCTATTGTTGTAATTCATCAGATGGAAAGACCCCTTTTGGTGGAAAAACCACTTCTGATGAAGGACCATTTCTAATGGAACGATCACTTCCAATAGAAGAATCTCTTTTGTTGGAAGGACAGCTCTAATGAAAAGACCTTTTGTAACGGAAAGACCATTTCTGTTAGAATACCCCTTTGTAACGGGAGGACAATTTCTGACGGAAGTACCTCTCGGAAGAATCTCGTTTGGTGGAAGGACAGTTCTAATGAAAAGACCCCTTATAACGGAAATACCAATTCTGATAGAGAAACCCTTCGTAACGGAAGGACCATTTCTAATGGAAGTATCCCTACGGAAGGAACATAAGGAACCCTTTGTGGCAGCAGGCCCATTTCTGATGGAGAGACGCCTTCTGCTCGACGGAGCACTACTAAGGAAGGACCACTTCTAATCGAAGGCATTCTTCTGATGAAAATATTTCTTTTGGTGAAAGGACCACTCCTGATGTAAGTAATTTATTTGATGGAAATATCCCTTCTGATGAAAGAACAGCTTCTTATAAAGCATCACTTTTGCTGGAAGGATCACTTCTAATGAATAGATCCCTTCGGATGAAAGAACTCTGTCTCAGAGATTAAGAATTCAGGGACTACTTCTGAAGATAGAATTCCTTTTGAAAGAAAGACCTTTCCCATCCAAACCTGGTAACCTATGTAATTCAGGCCACGCAAATAGAACAAACCATGAAGTATTTAACTTCTTTTTGGCATTGAGTTTTTCGCGCAGTGCATCTTCTATGCCCTGGCAGTGATTTGCTTGTTTAGCACTGTCAGCTTGCTTGCGGAATGTATACATTTTCGTCGTACAGAACGTTTGGGTCGCGCTGTTGGGTCAGTTGAGATTGCATGCGTCTGATTGCTTTACGTCCCATTGCAACAATATATTTCGCTTTGGCCTCGGCACAACGTCAACCATCGCTAACGGTACGGTACACAGTTACAGAATTTCAAACTCTAATGTATTACGTACAACCTTTCGTTCGAGTTGGGGTTTCTCCGGAATGGAGCACAATAGCGTCACTTACCTGTAAAGAAATGAAAGAAAAGTTTGTTTTATTAGAATGATGGATATTTGGCGAGGAATAATACAATTTTATTTAGTAGGTAGGTTTCAAATTATGTTTGGGGAGAGAGGGTACAAACATTGATGTTTCGACTTGAATCAGCAGTCTGAACCTTAGAGGCCATGGAACAAGGTTTAGGGACATATACGAGTACACTCTTTCTGGTATTCTCTTTCTTGTTATGTTCTTTTTCTAATTAGCTCTGATCATAAAGAAGGAATTTTTAAAAATTTAACGCAGCGATTAATCGATGCCTTTAAGCTTCTAGTCTTCAATTAAGCTCATAGTCAAGTACCCACTAAATTTTTGATGATCCCTTTTGTACGATGGAGTAACATAAGTAGTTCAAAAGGAACTACTCCAGTTTAAGTAGAGCTATACAATTTTGATGGAACCTTTCATAAAACCATATCTTCAGATTGTTGTTTTGGACAGCATTCTGGGGATTTTCAGTTCACATTAAGTCTACAAGGGAAGAATGAGTCTCTACTTTACTAACTTCCACCATAAAGGGTCACATTTTTAATATCACAAATAAGGTAAGAAAGATGTCATAACTAATGCAACGATTATGGAACTCTAGAACAGTTTGTGCGCTAAATGAGAACTACAACAACAACAAGCGAAACCCTCCAAGAAGTAAGACACCAGCAAAGCGTGGCTCGCACATAAAGCGTGGCTCTAAATGCTTCCGATGACCCGACCGTTGAGTGCGATAAATTGCAACTTTATACAATCAGGAATGACTGATTCGACTGGGCCACTACTGAGCGCGCGCGTATGAAGCGATTATTTTATTAGCGCATTAACAATGCTGAAAGCGATTGCGAGTAATTTTCTGTGAAATCTAAAGCTGACAATCGCTTCAGACACACTCGCACACAGCGCGTCGGCGGCAGCGGTGGAGGACTAATCAGCATTGGTCATCGTCGAGGTCGCTGCCAGCGCAGTGTCGCACTGCAGCACGAGCGCAAACGTGAGCGCGAGCCACTGCAGCTCCAAGGTGGGCCTCGGTCAGCGGCAGTGACCGAAACGCAAAGACGTGTAGGAGGCACTGGGGGCCCAGGCAGCGTCATGAGTGCGTGGGGCAACGTGCTCGTTTATTTTATGTTAAATTAGCAATCATAATGCTGCAGCAACCACTACATACAACAACAACAACAACAACAACAACAACAACAACAACATAACAACGGCGGCAACAAAGAGCAACAATAATAATAACGATGCCGGCAATACAATTGGCAGCGTGTAAGTGCATTCATTAAAATGCGAAAAGCCAGAAATTATGCGAAATCAAAAGAAGAGGAAGATGCCGAAGAAGAAGAAGAAACAGTGGAACACATTTGCATGCTGAACTCGGCACGAACGCACGGACGGACGGGAGATGTTGGCCTGACTGCGGCGCTGGAATGCTGAAGAACACATTGAATTGCGGGCACTGTACGCTGGCAATCAGACAGACAGACACACAGACAGACGGACAGACAGACAGACAATAAATTAAAGTGAAGCACACAGCAGCAGAGAGAGCGCGCGCGCAAAAAGTGGATAACATGCCGCATGCAACTTGCGGCCGTTGCACGTTCATTACGAGGCAACAGGCGCAGAACGCAAAACCCCCACGCGGAAATTCGCCGTTGGCTGGGCGAATGTCTTTCTTAACGTATGCGAGCTGTTTGTTGATATTGTTATTGTTGTTGTTATTGTTGTTTTATATATATACATATACACGGATGTGTTGCAGCTTGTTGTGTGTATGCGTGTCTGTGCGGAGGAGTTGAGCGGCTGCTAGTTGCAGTTGATTGTGTCTCAATTGCTGTTGTTATTGTTATTGTTGTTGTTGGTGCTGTTGTTGTTATTGTTTCGTTTGCCTTAATGCCTTATCAACATCAGTGCAGAATTTCGGCGACGACAATCGCCAACTCCAACGCCAAACGTTTGCGTTCAGCGGTCGACGGTGTGTTGGCAACCTGACAACACAACGCGGCCAGGTATGAACGCCAACCGTTGTCTGTGGCCGCGCTGGAACGTTGCGTGTGTATGCTGCGTACGTTTGGCTGGTTGTTACAATATAAACAACAACAATAACAACAACTATAATAATAATAAACAGTGCGCAGCAGCACAAAAGAATTTTAAATGATTCTAGCAGCCCGCAAGGCAGCAGATTAAAGAGCGGCACCAAGTCAATTTTCTTTTTTGCTTAAGCATGCGAAAAGCACTTATGCAAAAAATTTTGCAAAATTACGCCAACATTTGTTTTTTATTTAGAAATATTATTTAATAAATTATGCACCGCTGTAAGCGAACGAACGCACGCACAGAGAAATGTTGCCGTCGTGAATATTTTTGCATTTTTTTTCTAATTTCGTTCGCCGGTGAATTTATGGTCAGGTAGGTTTTATTTCTATTTGAACTTTTTAATAAGAATATCGTTGGAAAGAACCTTTATACGTTGCTGGTTAAGTGATTAGTGCATTGGACTAAGGGTCAGAGAGTAGAGAGTTCGAATCTGCAACTCAGCCGGATTCATAAAAGGAAATTCTTTCTCTGGTTGAACTTTTATACGTTTCTGGTTAAGTGATTAGTGCATTGGACTCAATGTGAGAGGGTTGCGAGTTCAAATTTACCACTCAGCCGGCTTCATAGAAAGCAATTCTTTCTCTGAGTGAACTTTTATACGTTTCTGGTTAAGTGATAAGTGCATTGGATTCAAGGTCAGAGAGTTGAGAGGTCGAATCTCCCGCTCATCCGGATTCATTGAAAGCAATTTTTTCTCTGGTTGAACTTTTATACGTTTCTGGTTAAGTGATTAGTGCGTTGAACTAAAGGTCAGAGGGTTGAGAGTTCAAATCTCCCACTCAGCCGGATTCATAAAAGGAAATTATTTCTCTGGTTGAACTTTTATACGTTTCTGGTTAAGTGATTAATGCATTGGACTATAGGTCAGAGGGTGGAGAGTTCGAATCTCCTACTCAGCCGGATTCATAGAAAGAAATTCTTTCTCTTTCTTAAAGGGCAAAACTTGTATGAACTATATGAACTCTATACTCTGACTGACTGATCCCAAACATTTAGAAAAATTCCCACAATGGTCAAATCATCTTCCTCCAGTCACAATATTCATACCACAGGCTGTCCACAGCGAATATATCCGCTCAATGCCAGTTCAAAATATGTTAAGTCCGCCTTTGTGCTGGCCTAACAGCGATCGTGTGCGCAGCTCCGGCTTGACTCCTTCCAAACACTGCGTAGGCGCATGCGCGTCGTTTTTCATTTGGCATTTTTCTCCAACTCCTCTCCTCCTCCTCCTCTTTTGTCGCATTTGCCAGCACCCAGCCGAGGCATTTTGTCTTCACTTTGCTGCAATGCCTTCGCCCCTTAAGGCAGCCAGCAATTTGAAAGGAATTACACTTTTTTGTACCCCACGCTGCCTACACAATTGCAAATCTTCACCGCTCTATGTTAGCAGCGTCGCATTCTAATTGCGTTTGTGTTGCCTTTTAAGCATTTGCCCACACATCTTTCACTCGATCGCCTTCGTTCCATCGCCACAGCCTTTGCGCCAACGATGGACACACAAAACTTTCAATTGCATCTTTTGTGTTCGGTGTCTCTTCGGTGCTTGGCTGGAATTTTAGACGCTTTGATGCTCATTACGCTGCGCTGCGCTTTAAAATTTTGCAAACTCGAATTTTATTGCACTCTTGCGGTCGAGTCGTTGCGGAGCCGACAATTTTCCTCATTATGGCGAGCTCGTTGTGGACGCGAATATCTGCCTTGGCTATGGCTTTGGCGTCTTCCGGTTTTGGTAATTCAATTATACCACAGCCGCTTCGGCTGCCATTAATCGGCGAAATTCCGCTGTGGCTGCGGCCTCGAGTTTAGGCGCTTTTTAGCTTTGGAGTGTTCTTTATATGGGCACTGCGACTAAACAAAGACTGCATCGAAATGTGTATATTTTATGGTTGTTTGCAATGGGGTTTAAGTGCTTCCTTCAAGGTTTATCATTTGACGATAGCTTAGTATCTGTTTCAGCCATATGCTGTTGCCAACAATGTTTGGTTGTCCGCTAAAGTCTGTAAGTGCTGTTTGGTAGAGAGTGGTGAAAGAAAAAGCGAGCTTAAAACAAAGTCTTTCTGAATTTAAGACAAAGTTTCGATTGTGTACCGGGAAGCCCGCACAGCTGGCGTCGCTTCCATCATCAAGTGACATTTGACAAGACACGCTTGTGAGCCTTGTTCTATTAGGTTAGGTTATGGTAACTGCCTCTTTAAGAGACACAGTCGGAGGCTTGGGTTTCTTAATTGAACCTTGTGAACCAAAAGAGAGAGAGAGCCAAGAGCGCTTTCATCACTATTCTTGAGATCCTTGATTTATCAAGTGACGCTTGTTTTCTTCCTTCCTTTGGACCTTCGTTCCATTTAATGCTTCTTGTTCCTTCAATAGATCTTTCTGACTTTCGGCAAAGGTATCTCGGTCATGGGATTTGTAAGAGACTCTGCAAGAGACACATTCGGGGTCTAATTTTCCTAATAGACCCTTTTGAACGGTAACTCGAGAGAAAAGAGCGTTCTCATCCCTATCAAATAAACCCTGTGTAATCAAGAAATCCTTGATTTATCAAGTGACCCTTGTTGCCCTAATATACCCTTGTTCCATCAAGTGCCTCTTGTTCCCTCAATAGAGCCATTTGACCTTCGGTAAAGGTATCCTAGTCCTGGGATTAGATTCTGTGTCTTCCAAAACAATTATAAGTTTATTTATTTTATCACTTGATAAGACAGTCTTGTGAGCCTAGTCTTATGGGGTTGGATTAGGTTAGGATGACTGCCTCTGTAAGAGACACACTCGGAGGCATTGTTTTTTAAATATACCCTTATGACTGGTTAGTCGAGAGCCAAGAGCGCTCCCATCCCTATCAAATAAACCCTGTGTAATCAAGAAATCCTTGATTTATCAAGTGACCCTTGTTTCGCCAAGTGTCTCTTGATTCCTCATTAGATCTTCCTGAACTTCCGCAAAGGTACCCAGTCATGGGTACCTGTTTATTCCTAATTAATTATTAGATTATATATTTATCTTGTGCAACATAACATTTCCAAGGTTGATATCTAAGTGATTCTTGTGTGTCTGTCACTGAGATCAACGCGAAAAATCGTCCATAAGATGCATCTTATGTATCTGTATCTGTTCTTTTAGATAATCCTTTACGGGAATAACACGGAAGAGCATTAATTACTAAGGTATCATGCCGATATTCGGGACTCACCTCTTTTACCCTTGGATACCCTTTCCGAGAACAGAAAAGGGCAACGATAACCAAGCAACCTTGTTGATGCTTGTGCTCTTCTCATTGTAACTGCACTCTTAAAGAGACATGTTTCTACCATTTTCCAAGCTACCATCCAACAAATTTAAAAGGGCCCTGGTTACCAAGAAATCTTGTTAGTGCTTGGGTTCAATCAATGAGGGTTGAATCTCAAAGAGATAACTGCAAAATTAACTTGGCTTGTATGTTGTATTTATTGTCAATGTGGTTGTTCTTTGACTAAGGGAACGTTAAGGCGCATCGTTTTGAGGATTCCTAAAGACGATGCATGAAAAAAGACACCGAGCATGTGTTCCTACCATTCCTACTTTTTATGATGGGAATATAAAAGGGTACGGTAACTAGGAAAACTTGTTGATGCTTGGGTTTCTAACCCTATGAGTAATCCCTGAAATAGGATACTTCGAAACAAACTTTGCTCTTACCCAAACTTCTGTCTATGTGGATAGTTTTTTGCAAAGGGAACGCGAAGAGGTATCGATCATCAAGAAACCTTAGTGGTGCTTGGATTTCCTTTATTGTAGGTGATCTCTGAAAACGACAAATGCGAAAGAGTACCGAGAAGATGCTCGTTTTTCTGTCATTGTGGATGTTGCCCAATAAGGAAAACATGGTAGGACACTAAGAAGCAAGAAACCTTACTTATGATAAGATTCCTACCTTTGAGAGAGACTAATTATCTTGAAACTACAGCGATATTAACTATGCTTATACTAACAATGACCACTTATGCTATCGAGTAGAAGTACGGGCTGCGTTTATGCGCTCTATGAACTTTGTTAGTGCTTAAACTTCTGCCTCTGTTGATATTCTTTTACCAGAAGAAACGCAAATGGCATTAAAATCTTAGGGGTGCTGGAGCTCCCAGCCTTTTGGGTAGTTTCTGAAAACTAAGAACGCCCAAGAGCGTTGGTTAGATACTCTAAGATACTCCTAGATAAACACTCTTCACGAAAATAATGTAAAATGGCATCGATACTCAGGAAAACTTGCTGTCGCTTGGAATTCAGCTATTGTGGGTGATCTCCGAAACATGCTTCCTGATGTTTCGGTTCCTAGCATTCTCCACAAGAGACGCACGTCAAACGGTTCTTTACAAATCGCTAATATTACTGATTTGTTTTTCTTGAAATTGTAATTTCCCATTGTGACTGTTTCAACTGTCAGTGTTGCTTATTGACAAACAAGCAACACAACTCGCTTCATATAATTCTTTTCTGAGTCCAAAGTAAGTTCCGTTGTCAGTCGGATAGTAAGGAAATGTAGAGTTGTGTGTATGTAACGGCAACACTGCCAACCAGATCCAATTGCTTTCTCCGTCAACGCCATTCGCAACAGCTTGCAATTTTTTTTACAACTACCCGAAACTGCAGTTATTGCTAACCATAAAAAATTAGCATTTGCACAGCAATGAAATTAAAAAAGAAGCGCATAACAAAAACGCATAACAACTGCACACTAACGTCACTGTCACAACTGTGCAACTGTCGCGATGAGCCGGCAACACTAGTCAATTACCGTTAAACGCTGCATGAGACTTTTGTGCAGCATTTTTGTGCGCCATTTGACGCTGAGCTACGATTTTAATGAAATTATTTGCCACTTTACTTTTTCCTAGCAAGGACCGATGGCATTTCTGTTTGAATTTTGCATTCGTTTTTTTTTTGCTATTCTCGATTCTCAATTAAAACAAAAACAAAAAAAAGCAAAATGGAAAAATTAAAAATTGCGCATTCATTATGTCGCAGCAGCCGCGCGCCGTGACGCTTTAATTCAATTTGAAATTATGTTTTTGCGGTTAACCAACCGCACACGCTATCGGTTATTCCTTTTTGTGTCCACTTTCACCTTGATTTTCCGCTGTGCATTTGTTGTTGTTGTTATTGTTTTGTTTTTTATATTTCGTTTAAGCCATAAAGCACCAGCAACAGCTGCAATTTGTTGGTTGTTGTTGTTTTTGTTTTTTGCAATTCTACTCCGCACAGCGAGCTTGGGAAAGGTCAAAGTTGCAATTTGTCAGCTGAATTTGACGGTTTATTATTTTGCAGTGTTGCCAGCTTGTTTGCTTGTCTGATTTTGCATCGCTTCGTTCGCTTAGCGCTAAATGCAAATCTAATCAATTTGCCGGCATTAAGACAAAGTAACGGAATCTGCGATTCTTTTGCGCCAAGTAGAAAAAGCCTTCAGACCGCAGGCGAGCCAATGAAAGTTAATGAGAAACAAGTGTTTTCGGGCAGAGTGAACGCTTCAGTTGATTTTGACTGATTTATTTACACTTTCCGGCGCTGTTGAAAGTCGAGTGAGAAGTTTTTTCTAACTATGAAAAGATTTTAAGTCAAAATTAAATATGTTTCAGGCAGTAATAAGGAGTCTTAATGATCTATGATGGGCTGAGAGAGCATGACACATGAATCTTTTAGTTTCAAGTACTAAAACTGATTATGTATTGTTTATAGAGCAACATATGCTGACATTTCTACTCTTTCGGAAGTCATTTTGCAAATAGGTTCGCTTGAAAACTCTAATAAATTTGATGTACACTTTGTCATAGACGGAACATTGGAATGAAGGAACACTAAACATTTTTAATAATCTGTGTTCAAATTGTATCGATGGTTTATGGTTTCAAATTACTCTTTCAAGCTGAAAAGCATTTCGACATTTAAGTAGTTGTCCGGACTTGGGAATCTCATATACTAACATTCAAAACTTTGATAAGCTGTCTTCAATCCCTGAACAAAAAGTGAGGGAGTGACTGAGTGAGTGAAGAAAGTCAAGACTTGACTTGAGTTTAGAAAGTTATGTTAAGATAAGTGATTTAATTCCGGTGTTACGATACTTGAACCGAGCTGGAGTCTTATATGATACCTGACCCCAAGTATGATCCTACGTCGCCGCTTCGGGTCTGGATCTTTAGAAGAAAATATCAAACTTTGAGAATGAAAATGCCTATGAAAAATATCCAAACCTCCTTTAAGAATCAACATCAAAGTATAAATATCTTTCTAGTTTTCATTCACACCGAAGATTGCGGAAACCTAAGCTAGAATATATTATGTTAGGTTAGTAGGAAGTAGGATACAAATCTCAGAAGCACCTTACTGATGAGTCTCTGCCAAGAGAGGTAAGAAAAAACCCTAGTTATCAAGTAACCTTGCAGACTTTTAGATAACAGGCATCGTAGATGGTTTTTGCAATAGATGGCATCGCGAAAGCAGCGATTATCAGCTAAATTTTTGAAATCTTTCATAATAATTTCTTAAAGAGAGGAACGCGAAAGGGTATCGACTACCAAGTTAGGTTATTGATTCTCGGGTACTTGTACTAAGTTCTATTATTTACAAGAGATGTACAGAAACGGATTTTAAATGTAAAACAATGTCATGACTCCTGTTATCTTAGATCATCTCCATCACAATGAAACCTTCAATCATAACCCTATCTCCTAACCTTTATATCCTTTCTGAACCAACCCAATGCATCGCATTAATAGACGTCATCCCCTGCGCGTTTGTTCCTTTTGATTCATAGCGATCTCTATGAGCCCCTGACTATCATCTAACTTTGTGTTCTGCCATCGTGGATGATTTCTCGAAAGAGCATCAAGTAATTTTATAGATTCTTTCCTTATGATCTCAAAGGAATAGATAACATCGAGAGAACAGCGACAATCAGCTTGGATTCTTTCATAGTAATTTCTTAAAGAGAGAAACGAAAGGACATCGATCACCAAGTTAGTCATTGAGTCTGGGGTACCTGTACTAAGTTGTAATCTTTACAAAACTTTTACAGGAAAGGATGCTGATTGTCAGGACATTTTCTGACTCATGTTATCTTGGATGATCGCTATCACAAGGAAAACTGTTTTGATACTTAGTGATCTCTATGAGATATAAAAGTGAAAGGCCACTGACTATCAAGAAACTTTGGGTGCAGTGATTGTAGATGATCTCTCAAAAGAGCATCAAGGTTCTGACCTCATGATCCTAAAGGAAGGAACGCGAAAGAGTCGAAAACCAAGCTACCTTAAGGATTCTCGGGTGACTATAGTTATAGATCTTTTTTGCAAGAGACTTAGCCGAAGAGGTATCGATTGCCCAGCAATTTTCTAGTTGCTATCATTTTAGGTGATCTTTATTACAGAGAAACCTTGTCAATTCTTAGTGATCTCTATGAGAGATAAAAGCGAAAGGTCACTGACTAACTTTGTGTCCAGTGATTGTAGATGATCTCTCATAGAAAGGAACGCTGAAGGGCACCGATCACCGAGTGACCTTGGTGATTCTTGGGTTCTTAGTGTTATCTCTACAAGAGACGAAAGTAAAAAGGACTTTCAAGTTATTCGTTTTTTTTACAGTGGCAACTCCTGTGGGGAGTTCGCCGAAGCAGGGCACTTAATCGGGCCTCTTTTTGTTCTCTATACGAAAAGATTAGTCGTTTAGAAGTCTGGCGCTTCCTACTATTCTTCTGGAGAAGGTCATTGTGCTCAATGGTCCATAACTCATCCTCCTGTATGGATGTTTGTCCCTGTATTTCCTTTAGGGATCATGCGATAGTTGAAGACATCTCTCTACCTTACCACATCCAACATGCCTCGTGTCAAACGTTAAAAGTCTCAAACCACATAAGCGGAAAAAACTGTCCGCAAGTCTTTCTTTCTCTCTTCCCCTCAATAGAAACTAATGACAGTTGTCAGAGGCTGTTTGTAGACAATTTTTCAACAAACAACCTTTTGTGGCATGAATTTTCGGCTGACAATTATGTTGATGAGCTTTGAATTGAAAGGGCAGCGTTCACTGATGAGTGTCGACAAACTTGACAATAGGCAACTTTCACGTTTGACAAGATTTTCCTCCAATTGTTTGGCTATTGTGTTGAAACATAATTTTTTAGTCAGTCCAGGTGATTTTGGCATTTCTCAACTTCAGTTTGAGCCAAACTGCAAAACCGCAACCAAAAGTTGCTCAACTCACACCGGAGACACGGCCGAGAGACGACACAAAAATTGTTTTAAATGTCAAATTAATGATCAATGTTTGACAACGGTGGCTGTTGTTATGCTAAAGTGGCATTTTCCATGTGTCGCTTATGCAACATGCCACCGCACAACCGCAACGCGAGACCGTTTTCGGCGCTCGTGTTTTCACCGTCAACTCGTTTGTAAGCTTTTCTAGAAATCAGTGTTGCATTGTGAACATTTAATTATGCCGTTATCTATGCGCGACTCAACTTAACGGCATTCATTATGCTGACAACACACTTGCATCCCGCTGTGTGCGTGTGTGCGTTTGAGTTCCAATGTTCAGCATGGATTTTGACAGCTCTCACTTCGCTGCTTCTTCGTCATTCAATGCGCTTCCAAATGAGGTGATAAAATTTTAATTTTTTACACAAATTTCCCTCTGATTTTATAAACATTTTATTACGTTATGAATAATTTTTTTTTTTTGTAAATATTTTGTTTTCACTGAAATTTCCAATAACTTTGGGCCATTTCATATTTTTTCTCGCTCGTTGTTTTTTTCGATTTATTTTAATGATTGTTTGATGTTGTGCTTAGGCCTCCTTTGTTGCTATTTTTAAGCCGTCGGCTTAAACGATTTTTGTTGTTGAATTTTTTATTTTTTTAATAACGAAAAATGGCCGTTCGGCCTGTCATTTGTTGACACTAAATTAGTCGGTGATTTGTTTATTTATGCTTTGTTGTCGTTATTAAGATAAGTTATGGCCGTTGGTGTGTTCGTCGGGCGTGTTTTGGGCCGCGTGTTGCGCAAGCGCCGGCCGTTGATAGCAGGTGCGAAAATGCATTTGCATCTATTTTATGTATAAAAATCATAATTTTAATCCTATGTCACTGCATTCATGCATGAAATTATTAGGTGAGGTGACCATTGTTGTTAAGTTATAAGATTGTTTCATTAGTGTTTAGTGGTGAGAGTGAGGGCCCACTCACTTGTGGCCCTAACCAATAAGAAAGTGGTCCTCCTACCAAAAAAAAGTAGGAGGAGAGAGAGGAGAGGAGAGAGATATAATAAATGAAAATTGCTTATTTCGACGGTTGTGCTCACAGAAAGCAGCGACGAAGGTTTGAGAATGAAATGTTTGTGTATGAAAGGTTACTTAACTTTCTGACGTAATTTCTCAAATTGCTTTCTCCCAAAAATACTTATTTCAGATAAGAGGATTGGTTAACGAAAGATTAGTTTCAAACTCTCTTATGGTCATCTTACTTTGCAAGAACCTAATTCTTGTATCCTTTTAGGGCTGTTTGCGAGCTATTCATTCGGCAAGAGACTTCTTACAGGCAACAGAAATAGTTTAACCCTTTCGTGCACATAAGAGTTACAGCTATGGTACGGGGAAACTGTTTACAGTTCATAGGGTCCTGAGCCGCGCTGAATCCGAATCCGAGGTCAGATTTTGGAAATTCAAATTGGCGGATCCAATATGGCGGACGGTAAAGTCAAAAATTCGAGATTTTGAAAAACAAAAAATTTTTTCGTATTCTACGTAAAAATACAAATACAAACTGTTCTTGGTATTTTTTCGATATCTCTCTCGGTTTTTGAGTAAAAAATTCATAAACATTAGAACATCATCAGTTTCTTACTCATGTGGTTGCAACGCCTATGTGCACGAACGGAATAGACGGCAAATAGGGCTGCGCTATTTTCAAAGTTTATGCACACCACACCATAAACTTTTTCCCAGAGACAAGTAAAATAAATAGTTAAAAGAAACTCATACCTAAGCTCTAGTGACCGACCGAAGGTAGACTTTTGGCCGAAACCAAAGCCGAATATTCGGCATAACTAAAATATTTGGCCGAAGCCAAAGCCATATATTCGGCAAAACTAAAATATTTGGTGGAAGCCGAATATTCGGCATAACCAAAATATTTGGCCGAAGCCAAAGCCGAATATTCGGCAAAACTACAATATTTGGCCGAGGCCAAAGCCAATTATTCGGCATAACTAAAATATTTGGCCGAAGGTCGAAGCCGAATACTAATAAAAGTTCTTTTAAGAAAAAAACTGATAAAATTTAGCCATTCTTTTTTATTCAGTTCTTTGTTCCGCTTAAGAATAAACAAATATAAACACATTTGAATATATTTCAGTAAAAAAACCAACAACAGTCTTAGAGTTTACCTAATCTAACCTAACAATTCAATTGACACATAGAACTGATTAAGATAATTTTTTTTAATTGCAATCTTGATGTCCAAAATATCGATTAAACCCGATATTGATAAAGAAAGAGATCAACTTGTCTTGCATTATTAGGCGAAAAACTTCCGCTAAAATATTCGGCTAAAGTAAAAGATTTAAAATTGACCAAATAAGCCAAACATCGAAACCACAAACAAATATTCGGTCCGACACTACTAGACTTCCTTCGAAATGACTTACATGATTTTCATGCCATCAACTTTTGACATGGCGCTTTACAACAAAAGATTCCTTTCAGGCAACAGCAATTGTTGATAGAAGAACATTTTAAGGTTCTTTTAGGGTAACTTGTCAATTCTCCATACCAAAAAGTTCCCATGTCTCACTTAGCATCGACAGACAAGCAAAATTGATGATAGAGAGAAGCTCATCTCTTAACCTCCTAAAGGAATCTCTTGCCAGGTTTTGGACCAAAAATATCCCAACTTCCACTTTCCATCATAACACGGATAAAGTCAATGGATAAAAAAACACATCCGTAGTCTTCTTAGGTTTTTCTTGCTAATTCTTTAATTATGCCAAAAATTACATAAATCATATTTCCCATTGAGGGTCAACCAAATTCGATGATTGAGAGAAGCTCATCCTTGAGCCTCTCTAAAGAATCTATTGCCAGGTTTTGGTACCATAAATATCCCAACTTCCACTTTCCATCAAGACACGAGTAAAGTCAATGGATCAAAAAAGCTCATTCGTAGTCTTCTTAGGTTTTTCTTGCTAGTTCTTTATACCCCCAAATTTCATAAATCGCACCGAGAGACAAGGAAATTCGATGATTGAGAGAAGTTCATCCCTTAGTCTCCCTAAGGAATCTCTTGCCAGGTGTTCATACCATAAACTTACTAAGTTCCACTTTCCATCGAGTTAAGTCGATGGATCAGAAAAGCTCATCCTTAATCTTCTTACTAGTTCTTTGTTGCTAGTTATTTATGCCATACATTTCATAAATTGCACCTCCAATTGAGAGACAAGCAAATTAGATGATTGGTCTCCCTAAGGAAATTCTTGCCAGATATCTTTCTTCTAGACATACTAGATTCTTTCCCAGTCCAACTTTCACTTTAAATATGCAATCATTTTCCTCAAACATAACTTTCAACATCCATTTTGCCATTTGTTTTATGATGAAAAGTGAAACTTGAAAAGATTCTAGTATGAAAAGCTGAATCTTCCTTAAGGTTGACTTGCAGATATTTGTTAACATTTCTTTTATAATTAATATTAACTTTCCAATTCACAGTTCTAATCTAGAAACAGCCGATAAGAATGATGAAAGAAAACTTGCCATTCATTTTATGGTTTTGTGATTTAATTTTTTAGATTACGAATGAGTTTTCATCAGGATTGATCTACCAGTTGTACTCTAATATCTTCATATCAAAAGCTTCTCAACATTCACTCATCTCCAACACATTCAATTAAAGGGAAATTTTGTTATTCAAAACACATGGTCACCCTATTTTCGAATATATGCAACATTATATAAGTGGTTATTGTTTGTTAAAAACGCAGTTGTCAATTATTGTGATATTGTAACGATGAGGCATCCTGAGGCACAATCCAGAGAGACGAATAAACCTACATAACTAATTTTCGTAACAATATAATTAACGCAACTAATACGGTTTTAGTGGTACTAAAAGTTATGGTAGCTATTTTCCGATATCAAAGAATCAATACTATAAATTCAGATTATAGCATAAGTGGCTCATAAAATATTTTTACAAAATTTAAATTTATGATTTATGAAAGTTAATCGAAAACTTAAAAACAACTTCACTCTGGAAAGAAACTAATGGATTTGTGCTTCTCGGAAAGTAGGAATCCATGAGAGAAAATTTCGACTCATAGTCTCGAAATGAGAAAATTGAATTTGTTCTCTTCGCCTCAGTGATGAAGAGATTCAATTAGCAGTCTCGGCTTTCGTGTGATAGGGCAGCTTGTTGTGGAGATTCGATTCACTGCGTAGACTGATGGGTTTTTACTTTTCAGAACTGTATGGATTTTCACTGAGTCGTCTTGGCACTTGAGGGAAGTCTGAAGTCGAATTGATAAAATTGATTCTCTGTGAAAAGGGACTAATGGATCTCTTAGCCTCAGCGAGAGAAATATTCCGTATGATAGTGCAACCTGTAGTGGAGATTTGATTCACTGCGCCATGTGATTAGTTTTTAATTCTCAGACATGAATTTATTCTATTTGAGTCTCTGTCATAATGAGCCGTCGAATCCTGTCCAAACTGCTTAATTAAGAAAAAAATTAGTTCCCTGGGAAAAGACACTAATGGATCTCTTAGCCACAGTGAGTAGGTTTTACTTCTCAGAAATGAATTGATTCTAAATGAGTCTTCAAAACCGTCGAATTCGATCCAAACTGAAGAAGAATCTTTAGTTCTCTAAAAGGAGAGATTCATGGATCTCTTCATGGAGGTATTCAGTGAGCCGTCTAGGTTTTTGTGTAATAGTTCAGCTTGCTGTCGTCAATCGATTCACAACGTAGACTGGTGAGTTTTTAGTCCTCAGAAATAAATTGATTCTTATGAGTCTTCAAAGCCGTCGAAGCCGATTCAAACTACTTAATTTAAGAAGAAGAATTAGTACTCTGAGAAAAAAAAACTAATGGATCTCTTAGCCTTGACGAATTGAGGCATTCAGTGAGCTCTCTCGGCTTCCGTGTGATAGTGCAGCCTGTAGTGGAGATTTGATGTACTGCGCTCTCTGCGGAAATGTACGGATTTTCAATTGTCGTTTTGGCACTTACCGAAAGTCTTACTTACACAACCCAAAGTCGAATTGGCCAAATTGATTCTCTGTAAAAAGAGACTAATGTATCTCTTCGCTTCAGTGATGAAGAGATTAAATTAGCAGTCTCGGCTTTCGTGTAGTAGTGCAGCCTGTAGTGAAGATTTCATTCACTGAGCATTTAAATTAAGAAGAAAAATTTGTTCTCTGAGAATAGAAACTGATGGAGCTCTAAGCCTCAGCAATAGAGGGATTCAATGGGCCGTTTCGGCTTCACTTCGCAATGTGATTAGTGTTTAATTCTCAGAAATGAATTGAGTCTCATTGAGTCTCCAAAGCCATCGAATCCGGTCCAAACTGCTTAAATTAATAAGAAAAATTAGTTCTCTGAGAAAAGAAACGAATGCATCCTTTAGCCTCAGCAACAGAAGGATTCACTAAGCCATCTAGGTTTCTGTGCAGTGGCCAATCGATTCACTGCGCAATCTGATTTGTTTCTACTTCTCAGAAATGTATGGATTTTCAATGAGTTTTCTAGTGAAAGTCCCATTGCCACCCTTAACCTGTTCCATGTACTGTAATCTCTAGACATGTCGAACAAATGCTGAATAGCGACTGTCACGTCAAGTGAAAAAGCCGCTTACTGCCTGCTCGGGCGCACTGAGATTTAAGCCATCAAATTTGTGCACATTTTCTTATTTAATTAAAATATTTTTGTGCAACTTATTAAACTTATGCCACGTCAGCCGAAAAAACTGTGAGCTCGCATAAATGAACTTAATCATGGCGGCAAAATAATATTTTTATTTATATTGCGAAATGCCAGCAAAAAACAAAAAAGGAGAAGAAAACTTTGACATAAACATTGTTTTTGACAGCTTGCCACAAAAAAAACATGTATGACATGAGAAAGGGAGAGCAAAAAAGTGAGTCAGTAAGCAACGAAACAATATGGCCCAACGTAGGCCTCAAAGTCGGCTGGCAGGCGACTTGACCACAAACACCAGACCAGACCAACGTTCAGTTACAGCTGCGGATTGAACATAATGCGCACTAATGAAATGCCAGCTTTGGTCATAACTCAAACCGAGCGCAGACAAAAACCACTCACAGTGTTGCAGTTTGTTGGGAAATGACTTATTTATGCGCTACATGAGAGAATATTTAAAGGAGTCTTTAGTTTACAGTGAGAGCGAAGTTAAAGGATCTACTTATTATATATGGGAAACACTATTTTTGAGGCAAAATTGGATGAATAGTTGGCTCACTATGGGTCAAAGAGTGAAGCTGAACCGATTATTGGGGATAATTCAAATTGGAGCCAAATCCAGTACGAGCCACTCGTCCTTCTGTACATTACAAACGTCTGGTCAAAGTTTATATACCCAAACACCTCGGTGTAGGGTGTAACAACCCATAACAACAACAACAAACGGCAGAAACAAAAGACAGAAGCAAGGAGCAGCCACAGCAACAGCCGAACCTGTGGCGTCGACGCTGACTGCAAGGCAGCAAATCACACTCAGTGTCGATGTGGGAGCGAAATTTATTTGATACAAGCACAACAACAACTACAACAACAAACAGTGTATGTAGTTGTTTAGTAGGTTGTTGTATTTGCTTAACATGGCCAAGTTAACGAGAAAAAATTATATATGACGAACATTTATGAGATTTATGCGACTTTATTCTAAATGCGAGCAAGAAGCTGTTGTTGTTGTAATTTTTGTTGTTTTCTGCATATGGCAAAGCATTGGCATTGGTGGCGTTGTTGACAAAAGGTGAGCGCTTCATGTTGGCTGCACTGAAGTGCTGCAGATTCTGCCGCGTCTACAGGCCGCACTCGCCGCTAACGTCAGCTGCCTGCTGCCTGTTTGTGGCAGCCCAAATAAAAGTGACAGGCGCATAAAATTGATAAGGAAAGTCCTTTCTAATGTGCTGCAGGCGACAGCGCTGGATTGAGGAAGGGAGGGCGACAGGCGTAAGGGGCCCCAATGCCACTTGGGGTGCCGACGCCGACGCCAGCCAAAGTGGATTATGATAAGAAAAACTTAACTTTTGCTAATATTTCACTCAATGCCGAACCAACGCTTGACCGTCTTATGTGAGCAACTGTCAAGAAAATAACAACAAACAACATGGCATAAAAATGAATAGAAATGCGGTTAGTAGAGAATGACAGCGCTGCGTGCTGCTTTGACGCGGCTGCTAATGTCAGTGCGGAAATTTGCTTGTATTGCGCCAAGATAAATGGATTTTTCCAGCTTACAGCAACAACACTAACGGCAGACAATTCAAACGATTGATGGCACTTTGAAGGACTTGCAGTGTAACGCACACTTTTGCCCAGCCGATAGACGTCAATGCCGGCTGGCAGTTGCGACGATTGCGGTGAAGGCGCCAAAGCCGCAAAATTAATAGATGAAAAATTTTCGGCTAAAAGTTTTGGCATGTGCGCGCAAAATTTTTTCACCCTGCGATTCCCTGTCGACCGTGTTTCGAATGACGCCTGTTCTCAATGATGCCGTCTTTGACCAATTGGGCGTCACTTTGGTGCCCGGCCCTGTGAAATTTTAGACTTTGGCGCATGTTTGATTGATTAAATGATAAGAAATTTGGTCGCAAAGCCGTTAAACATTGCAACAACAGCAATTTTTCGACAAACTTTCTGACGTCAACTTTTATGATGACCTTAAAAAAAATGCATTAAATGTGGGAGGATCATAAAAACGTGGCCATAAAAAATTAGCACATTTCTATTTTGAGCAATTAAAAAGAGAAGAAAAGTTGGAGAGTCTATTTTGGGT
The DNA here is from genome assembly GCA_963971225.1 of Melieria omissa. NCBI lineage: Eukaryota > Metazoa > Arthropoda > Insecta > Diptera > Ulidiidae > Melieria > Melieria omissa. Next base: position 82,039,419 of record OZ020268.1, read on the forward strand.
GACTTATGAGAATTTTTGCGAACTAGGTTTTAGATTTTCTTGTTAAGAACAAAATAATTCGGTGGTACTTAAGATAAACTTAACAAAACTTTAATTATAAGAGTTAGTTTGTATGGCTCACAATGGGTTAAGATAAGGTAAGAAATTAAATTAAAAATTTAAAATTTTTCTACTGTAATTTCTTTTAAATGCTGAAAACTTATATAAACTCATATAAAATCTTAAGCAATTTTAATCTCTTCAGACATTGATTTAAAAAAACAAAAAAATATAACTTTGAAATTATTTCTGCTTTGGAAATTTTTTTAATACATTTGAAGCCTTTAGATGCAATTAATCATGTTTCACTACAACTATCTGAACACGTTTTCGGAGAATGTCTTAATCTCTACATATGTATGTTTGAAATTCTTAAAACACAATTCTCCGAGCATTTTTGGTATCAACAAATTATTCTTAAGTGCCAGATTCTTTTAAAAAGTTTGTCGTAACCATTTAGAACTGAGTTTGCTTATGTTTTGAATTTTTCGGAGTCTTTCGGAGTTTTTCGGAGTAACTAAATTTTATGCAATTGTGTTCAAAAATAATTTCTGTAAGCAAAAAACAACTTTTTGACATTACCATACAAGATTTGGAACTTTCGGAGTAGGTTTTACAGTTTCTATTGCTTGAATTATAATGATTTTTGAAATTTAGTTATAAAATTTAGTTGGTATGGGTTAAAATTAGGTAAAAATGTTTTGCATTTAAAATATTTCTACTGTAATTTCTTTTAAATGCTGAAAACTTAGATGAACTCATTTAAAATTTTAAGCAATTTTTAATCTCTTCAGAGTTTTATTAAAAAAAACAGCTTAATAGCTTTGAAGTTATAGCTGATTTGAAGACTTTTTATTACGCTTGAAGCCTTTGGATGCAATTAATCATGTTTCACTACAATAATCTGAACACGTTTTCGGAAAATATCTTTAAGTAAAATCTTTGGACAGACATAAATGTATAAAAAGAGTGTTTAGAGACAGAATGTAAGAGTGAGAAAAACAAAATTAGGCAGTCAGGTAGAGGCAAAAAAGTAGGGAGAGAGGGTGGCAAATGTTTTTGTTGAAAAACGAAAAACAGCCAAATGCAAATGTCAGTAGAGTTGACAGCGTTGCCAGCCATAAACTAGATAAGCCAAGCAACCAACCGACCAACCAACTCGGCAATCGATTGCGTACAGCAAGCAGGCAAGTAAATCCCACTTAAAATCCCGCAAAATGTAATGATGATTAATTGCGCCTCATGCCAAAACCAAAAACAAAAAATAGCAAACAACTAAAGCAACAAACGCCATGGCGGAAATAGCAATAAACTCTAGACAGCTGCACAAATGCTGGCGGTATTCACAAACTCTGGTAGATGCCCAGTGAAAAAAGGGGATTTTGAAATGTGTAACACACATTTCACATGGATAGGTTTTACTTTAGATATGACTTTGTTAGCATTCAGTCCTTCTTCATTCTTCCTAAAGGATCTTCATTCAGTCCTAAAGGATCACTGAGCCAGCCAAAAGTAGCCAAAGCTAAGCTTATTGTTCTCATAGTTATTTCAGTAATAAAATCTCTTCAATTTACACATCTATATTGCTTTTCTATGAAGTCATTTCCCACATATTGTGAACACCGCTAGTGTGTACATCAAGCAGACTTTCTTCCCTTCCACTGCAGCCGCACAGTAACTGCCAGTTGTCGCTTACATACAGACTCGAGTACATTTGGCCGCGTTTTTTGGGGGTCGGGCAGCTTAAGTTTGTCTGCTTTCCCGGCGCTGCCATTAACACCCGAAAAAGCCAAACTCATTAATACGCTTTTTCTTTGTTTTTTTTTTGCTCAAACAGTTTTCCATTCCTCATCTTTGAAGAATGAGCACGAAATCGCAGCATGGGAAGCAGTTGTAAGGGAGTTGGGGGGCACAATTCGTGGCGTAGTACCGCCAAAGTTGTTTATCTAAATGTAATTACTATTTTTAACAATTTCCCCCTCCCCCTCGACACGCTCACCACTTGCAATACGCTCGTGCAACCTTAAATCTTAACCCACTCTCTGTCGACTGTGTGTACTTCTTTGTGGCCGTTGCCCAGACATTCAAAGAATTCGCGTGCAACAGCCAGTTCCGCTCATATAATTGTATGAAAATTAACATCAACAACAACAACAAAATAGCAACACTAAAAACCAACAGCAACAACAAATGAGTGGCAAACGACTTGAAAAGACTTTCTAATTGAATTGCCAGACTTGTTGGGTTTTTGTTTCGACATTGCCGCACAAAAGGCCATAAAAAACTGAGTAAATGTAACGAAAATACGAAAGAATACCAAAATACAAGATGGCGCAAATATACCACAAAGGGGTATTACAAATTACCCAAAAAAAAATTTGCTAAAGAAAAGAGCACTGGAGATTGTACAGATTTGATGGACAGCCACACTGAATGATGAATGGCTGGTTGTGACTTCATGCACATGAAGCAGACAACTCTTAGTTTTTGCTTTGGAAAAAATTTCACATTTTTATAAAATATTTTCAAACTCTTTAGGACTCAACTGTAATGTTTTATATGTTGCAAAAAAATTTTGTTATTAAAGGCAGCAAAATTAGTGTTTTATAACGTTTTCTCACTAAACCTGATAATTTTTAATGGTATTGAGCCCAAAATTGCATGTAGAACCGCCTTAAACTGAAATCCAGTATTCAATACTGACTGACTGTATTTTTGAAACTGTTAAAACACAGTTTTTGGGGCATTTTTGGCATCAACAAATTATTCGTAAGTACCAGATTTCTTTAAAAAGTTTTAAGTAACCGTTTAAAACTGAATAGGTTTGTGTTTTGAATTTTTCGGAGTCTTTCGGAGTTTTTTCGGAGTAACTAAAATGTGTATAATTGTACTAGAAAATGTGTCTAGTTGTAAAGAACCCTTTCGGAATTACATCCTGTACGGAATATTGACTCGATGTATGTTTGAAATTGTTAAAACACAGTTTTCGGAGCATTTTTGGTATCAAAAAATGATTCTCAAGTAACAGATTCTTTTAAAAAGTTTATTATAACCATTTAGAACGGAGTTTGTTTGTGTTTTGAAATTTTCGGAGTCTTTCGGAGTTTTTCGGAGTAACTAAAATTTGTTTAATTGTACCAACAAATCATTTCTATATGCAAAATGATGATGAAAAGATGATTTTTTTGACATTATTTTACAAGTTTGAAACTTTCGGAGTAGGCTTTACTGTTGTAATTGCCGAAATAATAATATTTTGTGTAAAGAAAACATTTGTACATTTATTTAATTTATTTAATAAGATTTATAAGTATAGTTTAATGATTATAAGAGTTTAATAACAAAAATTTTTCAGAATATTTTATTTTCAGAGTTTCATTTATTTACGAAATGTGCTAAGAACAGGTAGACTTTTTCAATTTCACGGGCTACGTACATTCTATTTTCGGTTGTTTTTGTTATGTTGGTACACTTGCCCTCAACATATGTGAACTTTACAAGCCATGTTGCATATTTAAGTTGTTTTTTACAGATATAAAAGTTAGACGTGTTTTGGTGTGCTTCTTGTTCTTGTTCGTGATTTGGCCAAAAATAACACCGTCATGCCGGACTTGACCCGGTGAGACTTTTTCCTGTTCCCGAAACTGAAAAGGAGGAATTAACTTATAAGTTTTTGCGCTTTCGAAGCAAAATATGAGCACAAAGTTTCTGCAACTTTGGGCTCAAATTTTCAGGTATTGAAGCTGATAATCCAATAATTTTTGATTACGAATTTTTTCACATTATTCCCGCTTTTTTCCCTCTAAACTTCTACTTGGAATCATACATTTCATTACTTTTGTTACAAACATTTCAGTAGGTTTTTTTCACATTCTACTAGTTCTTTGCATAGTTTACGAGTGTTCCCGCTGTTATTGCCGCCTCGGCCCATTTAAACTCAATTGTTGCGTTTTACTGCAAAGTGAGAAAAGTGAAAAAAACACCAACATTATAAAAAAAAGAACCTTCAACGAGAGAAAGAACGTCGGAAAGAAGAAAGGAGCAACACTAATGTGATTTGTAACGCTTGTCCGGTTGGCAGCTGGCGGCAACGCTTCAACCGCCCAGCGCTTCCAAATTTATTATTAAACGCGCCGTCCGGGTACTTAGGGGGCCGTGTGCCTTAACTACTTTCATAATTAGGTGTGCTTTGTGCTTTTTTGTGTGTTAAGTAAGAACGCGCAGCCAGTCGCAGCTTCCCTGCGTCGCACTATTTCTGCGGTTGCGGACTGGTAAAGTTTTGTAGAAATAGGCGACGGCGCAGCGACGGGACGCGACTCGACTCGACTCGGACAACTTTAACTCGTTTAGCCGCATTTAAGTCATTAATATTAATTTTAATAACATTTTTCGATTACTGTTATTTCTCTTGACATTACTGGCTGCCGCTGCCACTGCCGCTGCCGCTGCCGGCCGAATCGAGCGAACTTCAAGTGCCATCGCGGCTGAAATGTTTCGCCGTAAATCGTAATTAACGTTTCGTACGCAGCCAACGTGCTAAGCCGCGGCCCATATTAAAAACGCATTATTCCGTGTGGCTGTGTGTATATGTCTGTGTGTGTGTGTACTCAGCGGTTTGGTGTGGTGGGCGGTTGCCATCATCGACACAACAGCAACGTTCAGTTTGATTTAAAGCTGAAAGAGTAGTTTTGTTAACTTGTTGTTGGTGGTGTTCTTGTTGCTCTTGTTTTTATTATTGTTGTTGTTGGTGGTTATGGAGTTTTTGTTGTTTGGCAATTAGCGCAAAATGGTATTTTAATTGACAGCTGTGGTCAAAAGCTGAATTTTTCGTTCAGTTGCGCCGCGTACATTGTTGTTTCAATGTTTTTGTTATTATTGTTGTTGTTGTTGGCCTTAAATGATCTCTTATTGCCATTTTGACAACTCAATTTGTACGTTTTTAATTTTGTTGGCTTGTAATTGCTGCGTTTCATTCAAATACATAAAACATTTTTAAGTGCTCGTTAGTAGCGAAATTTTGTGGGAATTTTCATGTGCTTGTGAGATGGTGCAGCTGAGGTAATGTAATGTTTTTTTATTTTTTGTTTTCAGTTTCAACAATAGTTTAACCGTTTTCGGCCAACTCGTCTGAGTAAGTAGTGTTGGGCTGATAAATCAGTAAACGATTCAAATATTTAATTTTGTGGAAATTATTTCAAATTTGTTGAGCATTGGTCGAATATGGCCTCTAGGCAATCGATGTTTAGGCTGTTCTAAGCGAATGGAAAAGCTCGACATATCAGACTCTCAGCAGCCAGTGGGCAGTTTGATGAATCGGTCGATTAGTTTTTGTGTTTCTTTTGTGCGATCTTGCACACTTTTGCTCGAAACAAGTTCGAGTTTTTTGGCACTGTAGAGCTAACAACAAAGATCGATGAATTTTTGGTAGGTTTTTCAAATATTTGGCAATTTTGGCAACAATTTCATATACTAAAAACTTCGACCTCCCATGAAAGAGAAATCACCATCGAAATGAGATAGGATACTTATGAGGTCTTTCGAAAGAGAAAACTCCATCGAAAAGGGTGTTTTTGATATGGTAGTTTTAAAGTCTCTAATGATAATATAATCTAAAGCTGATTGATAATATAATCTGCTAAATCATTATAAAAGATCCTGTAGTAAAAATTTCATTGGGGTGAGGAAGCACCATCGAAAAGGGAGTTCTTAATGGAATAGTTTCAAGGTCTTTAGTAGGAGGGAACATCATCGAAAAGAAAGTTCTTGATGGGATAGTTTCGAGGTCCTTCTGAAGAGGAAGCATCACCGAAAAGAATGTTCTTCGTACGGTAGTCTTAAGTCTCTTATGAAAATACATATGCATAACAAATGGCGAAGAGAAACACTTGAGATAGAATAATGCTTGGAAAAATCAATAAAGATTTGTTCCTTTTCTCAAGATTTGTGCTCTTAGTCCTGCGAAGGGACTACAGAGGAATCGTAGGCACTGCTTAACAGTACAGGAACCGATTCGGATGAATGCCGAAAATGAAAAAACGAAGGAAAATGGTGTCAGGTAAACCTAGGAGCACATTCATTGCTTCTGTCCTTCAATCGACTGCACCTTACTTATTGAAGGGCCTCGTTTTTTTCCAGGTTAGATGTGGTCCCCATTAAATGGTTGCTGAGCTCCGCTAGGAACACTTACATTCTCACTAAACATTTAAACGTTAACCCGAAACAAGGAGAAACTTTAACTGGTACTGCTAGGGACCTAACTAAGTCTATGACAACCTGATCTGCGAGCTTGCCTAACCTAACCTAAGTAGACTAAAAATATGTAAAAATGGAATCTAAATTTAAAAGTCTAAGGCCCAACTTTACAATGGTTAGTTAACCAGCTGTTAATCTTTATCAAAAACCAATGATTAACCATTGATTAGAAAGATTTGGCTTTGACAGCTGATTTAGAATTTATATATGACAGCACTGCTTAGATTGGTAACACTGTTTGTGTAGCATTGGCAGCAATTTTTTGACGTTTTTGAAATGAAAACAAAACAGATAAGAAAGTGATCTATCGTTTCAATGTTTGTGAAAAATAAAAGAACCTCGAATTTTTCAACTCAAGAAATTGAAAGACAAGAAAAGGTTTTAATTTTAAAATTTCTCAATTTCAAACGTTGCCAAAACATTTCACAAATAATGAGCGTTGTCAAATCAGCTGATTTAACCCTTGGTTAACCAGTAGTTAACCATATAACATTGGCTGGTTAACCAGGGACTCAGAAATTTAAAAAAGGTAGTTAATCATTGGTAAACGGTTAACCAACCACTGTGAACTCGGGTTTAAATGTTTCACTACTAGGATTAGTTTAGTAATAAAAGTAGTTAGTTAGTGTGCTAGTTAGTTCGTTAGGTAGTTAGTTGGTTAACTAGTAAATATGGTAGTTAGTAGTTAGTGTGCTAGTTAGTTAGTCAGTTAGTTAGTTAGTAGCTAGTTGGTTAGTTTATTATTTAGTTAGTTAGTTAGTAAGTTAGTTAGCTAGTTAGTTATTTAATAAGTTATTTAGTAAGTTAGTTGGCCAGTTATTTAGTGTGCTAGTTAGTTCGTTAGTCAGTTAGTTAATTAGTAGCTAGTTAGTCAGTTTGTTAGTTAGTAGATAGTTGGTTAAGTTATTAATAAGTTATTTAGCTAGTAAGTTAGTAATCAGTCAGTTAGTAATTAGCTAGTTAGTTAGTTAGTAAAATAGTTAATTAGTAAGTTACTTGGTCAGTTAGTTAGTTCGTTAGTTAGTAGATAGTTGGTTAAGTTATTAATAAGTTATTTAGCTAGTCAGTTAGTAATCAGTCAGTTAGTAATTAGCTAGTTAGTTAGTTAGTAAAATAGTTAATTAGTAAGTTACTTGGTCAGTTAGTAAGTTCGTTAGTTAGTTAGTTAGTTCTTTAGTTAGTTAGTTAGTTAGTTAGTTAGTTAGTTAGTTAGTTAGTTAGTTAGTTAGTTAGTTAGCTAGTTAGTTAGTTAGTTAGTTAGTTAGTTAGGTAGTTAGTTAGTTAGTTAGTTAGTTAGTTTATTAATTAGTTTATATAATTAGTTATTTAGTTAGTTAGTTAGTTAGTTAGTAGTTAGTTAGTCAATCAGTTAGTCAGTTAGTAGTTAGCTAGTAAGTCAGTAAGTTAGTAAGTGAGATGGTTAGTTGTAAGTCAATTAGTAATAAACAATTAGTAATAAATAATAATAAAATAATAATTAAATAATCAGTCAGTCAGTTGGACAGTTACATAGTTAGTTAGTTAGTAGGTAGTTAGTTAGTTAGTTTATTAATTAAGTTTAGTTAGTTTAGTTTAGTTAGTTAGTTCAAGTTTAAGTTTAGTAACCTAACCTACCTAACCTAATTACTCAGTTAGTTTATTATTAGTTAGTTAGTACTAGTTATTCTAATACATTTACATATACAATCCTATTCATTTATATACATACACACACACATCACTAAAACCAATTAAGTGATTAAGAAAATCGAAAGCAATTTCATTTCATTGATTTTGCAAACAAATTAAAAATGTTCTTTATTTTTCCTTAAGGTAAAATGTATACACAAAAGATAATAGATTTCACTCCAATTACGGCCGAGCAATAATTCCCATTAGATTGCAGCCGACAAAGACAAGTCAACGATTTATTATCGTTTGCTTCAGTTGCAGGCAAAGTTGCTGCAAAAGTTTTAGCAGCAATTTTACTAAATATTCTTATTATTGTGTATTTTATTTTGGTCGAATTTGAATGTGTCCCCAAAATTTTCTCACTACATTTGTAATTTATTAAATTTATAACTTATTGTTGTTGGGCAGAATTTATGCTCATGTGAATAACTGGCGGGAATAAGTGGTAATATTTATTGACAGACGGCAATTGCTTTTCGGCTGTCTGCCGTCTCGCAGCCCCCTTCGAGGTCGATCGAACTATTGCTGCATGACGCAGCTGAGGCAAAAGATAGAGCAATTCATGCAAAGAGCAGCTTAATTTTACAAATTTATTTGCACGCACACAAATGAATATATATATATGTATATACAAATACACATACAATACACACACACACAATTGTATGCATTGCAAAAATGGATAAAAGCGCCAGAAATTTTGTCATTCGACAGGCTTAGATGGCCAAGAAGCTTCTAAATTTATATATGTTTTCACTTATTTTTTATGTATGTATGTGTGTATGTGTGTGTGCTGGAGTGCGTGCACAGCGAAATGGCTGTTCGGCGCTGATTTTGAGGAAATTTGTTTGTGCGTCTTGGATGCGTTTAAGAAAAGTAAATTACATATTAATTTTATATCAATTTCCTGCACACTATTATACCAAAAACAACAAACACAATAACAAGAAGAAGAAGAAGAAGAAGAAGCAGCAGCACGCACTCAACAACAAATAACGGCCATATGAATGTGTTTATTGACAATGAAAGTCGCTTAAGTTAATTCCAAGGCAATGGAAATGTGAGGCAAAGGCGCTGGGGACCGAAGGCAATCGGGGGAGTAACCCGCCGCAGTGCTTGAGGATGTGACACATGTGGCTGTTTGCTGTTGGAATGGTTTTTTTTTGTGTCTCGATTTGGTATTTTTTCGTTGGCTCTTTGTTTGTTGTTGTTTTTGGGCAGTTTTCTATTTCGGTATTCCCCCCAATTTATTGAATTGTGAATTATTAAAGCGCACAAATTGAAAACGTAAGACGGCCAAAAGCAAATGATAATAAGCATACATGTTGGTGGGGGCAGGGGGCGGGAGCATTGGCGCCGCGGAAGGGGAGCTTGGGTGGTGGGAGGCGCAACGGAAGGACTCCGAAAGGTACACAGCTACACACTGTCAGTAGGGCGTCAAGGCAATGAAATTGGTTTTTGGGGCGCTCAGTGAACGCTAGAAGGGGACGCTGGATTGAACATTGTGCAAGTGGCATTCAATATTTCTGTGGCGCGGCATTTTCAATACAACAACCATAATAAGATAGCAACAAAAACGAAATGAAAGTAAATGCCAAACAAGCGCGTCTGTTCGTCCGTTCGTGCGTGTGTTCACATAATTGTCTGCGCTCTCGTTCGCATAAGCACAACAACCGCACACAAACACAAAGCGCGCGTACCAATGTGTGCGCGTACGGGAACACACACACACACACATATAGCGAATAAATTGAACACATGTAGCCGCGACACTGTGTGGCAAAAAGTCACTTTCGCAGGTGGGAACAAATCGATATTGAAATTCAATTAAAAGAAGAAATTAAATATGAGTGCAACTGGCCTCTCGACACCACAATAAATATGCTCATTTATGTATTTTTGATTAGATTAAAGTGACTGACAGGATACGGGACAATGCCAAATGAGGCACTTGCGGTACCATAAAAGGGTTAAGGTTTTCTATAGGAAAACACTATGAACGTATAAAACAAATTTGATCATAATTTCTGAATATTTATTTAATTGTTTAAAAAAACGTTTTTAAAATTAAAAATTTATTTAAATTTCTTTAATTTTTAATTAATTTTAATAATTATTTTCCAATAAAAAATTTTATAGTAAAAATTTAGTAGTAAATTATCTATCTATATCTGTATATTTATATCTGTATTCTTATCTGTACATGTACCTGTATCTATATCTATATCTATATCTATATCTATATCTATATCTGTATCTGTATCTGTACCTATATCTGTATCTGTATCTGTATCTGTATCTGTATCTGTATCTGTATCTGTATCTGTATCTGTATCTGTATCTGTATCTGTATCTGTATCTGTATCTGTATCTGTATCTGTATCTGTATCTGTATCTGTATCTGTATCTGTATCTGTATCTGTATCTGTATCTGTATCTGTATCTGTATCTGTATCTGTATCTGTATCTGTATCTGTAACTGTATCTGTATCTGTATCTGTATCTGAATCTGTATCTGAATCTGTATCTGTATCTGTATCTGTATCTGTATCTGTATCTGTATCTGTATCTGTATCTGTATCTGTATCTGTATCTGTATCTGTATCTGTATCTGTATCTGTATCTGTATCTGTATCTGTATCTGTATCTGTATCTGTATCTGTATCTGTATCTGTATCTGTATCTGTATCTGTATCTGTATCTGTATCTGTATCTGTATCTGTATCTGTATCTGTATCTGTATCTGTATCTGTATCTGTATCTGTATCTGTATCTGTATCTGTATCTGTATCTGTATCTGTATCTGTATCTGTATCTGTATCTGTATCTGTATCTGTATCTGTATCTGTATCTGTATCTGTATCTGTATCTGTATCTGTATCTGTATCTGTATCTGTATCTGTATCTGTATCTGTATCTGTATCTGTATCTGTATCTGTATCTGTATCTGTATCTGTATCTGTATCTGTATCTGTATCTGTATCTGTATCTGTATCTGTATCTGTATCTGTATCTGTATCTGTATCTGTATCTGTATCTGTATCTGTATCTGTATCTGTATCTGTATCTGTATCTGTATCTGTATCTGTATCTGTATCTGTATCTGTATCTGTATCTGTATCTGTATCTGTATCTGTATCTGTATCTGTATCTGTATCTGTATCTGTATCTGTATCTGTATCTGTATCTGTATCTGTATCTGTATCTGTATCTGTATCTGTATCTGTATCTGTATCTGTATCTGTATCTGTATCTGTATCTGTATCTGTATCTGTATCTGTATCTGTATCTGTATCTGTATCTGTATCTGTATCTGTATCTGTATCTGTATCTGTATCTGTATCTGTATCTGTATCTGTATCTGTATCTGTATCTGTATCTGTATCTGTATCTGTATCTGTATCTGCATCTGCATCTGCATCTGTATCTGTACCTGTACCTGTATCTGTATCTGTATCTGTATCTGTATCTGTATCTGTATCTGTATCTGTATCTGTATCTGTATCTGTATCTGTATCTGTATCTGTATCTGTATCTGTATCTGTATCTGTATCTGTATCTGTATCTGTATCTGTATCTGTATCTGTATCTGCATTTGTATCTGTATTTGTATCTGTATCTGTGTCTATATCTGCAACTATTTCTGTATCTATCTGTACATTCGTTCGCCCATCCAGTTCGATTGTTCATCCCATTCACTGATCCCATCCAAAACTTATGTCGATATGGTTTCGAATGCATCCTTCATTTGTTTCGCGTGCCAATAGTCCATCTTACAGCCATACGTTCCAGCATAAATCCATATATCAATTTGTCTTCCATATGTATTCATTCATTCATTCAACCATCTAGTCGTCCTTTTAATCATTTGTTCATTAAATTTCCAATGAGTTATACTTTTATTCATCCATCTAACTGTCGGTATTATATCAGTAAATCCGGCCATCATCTGTTGGTCATTCCGGCAACCATCCGTACATTCAGTCATCCGTCCATCAATCTGTATATCATTTTGCCTTACATCAGATTAATCAGTCGTACATACACCACATGGTCCATTTCATGTTCAAATCTACATATCTTGGCATCCTTTTTTAACAATAAGTCTATTCATCCGTACATTCATTTGTGCATCTGGTCATCCATCCAATCATCTTTTTTCTTTCCGCCAGTTGTCCCTACATTCATTTGCTCATTGAACACTCTGTTTTTTAACCGTACTTTCGACTAACGATCCGTGTATTCATTTTTCCATCCAATAATTTGTATTATATGACTTGATGACGACCGCCGCCTACGTTATAAGGATAACGATTTAAGGATATGTACCTGGAACGTAAGAACACTCTACAGACCAGGTGCAGCGATCCAGCTGGTAGATGCCCTCGATAAATACAGAGCTGACATCATCGCACTCCAGGAAATGCGATGGACGGGGCAGGGATGCTCGAAAAAAGCTACCTGCGATATCTACTACAGCTGCCATGAATCCAAGCACGAATTCGGAGTCGGTTTTGCTATTGGCCGGAGACTACGACATCTTGTGTCCAGCTTCACACCCGTCGATGACCGCCTAGCAATTCTTAGAATCCAGGCTCGATTCCACAACCTAAGCCTAATTTGCGTGCATGCCCCGACGAACGAGAAAGACGAGGAAGTCAAAGACGGCTTCTACGAGCGCCTTGAGCGAGCATACGAGCGCTGCCCCCGCCACGACATAAAAATCGTGCTTGGCGACTTTAATGCCAGGGTGGGAAAAGAGGGCGTTTTTGGCCCGACCGTCGGAAAATACAGCCTCCACGATGAAACCTCAGACAACGGTATGAGGTTAATCGACTTCGCCGCGGCAAGGAACATGGTAGTCTGTAGCACCAGATTCCAGCATCGGAACATCCACAAGGCTACCTGGTTATCCCCTGATCAATCAACGCGATCACAGATTGATCACGTTGTAATAGATGGACGGCATGTTTCCAGTGTGCTAGACGTACGTACGATCCGAGGAGCCAACATCGACTCGGACCATTACCTTGTTGTAGCCAAGGTACGCACGCGCTTATCCGCAGCGAAAAGCTTGCGTCAACGCACACAGAGAAAGCTGGACGTAAAAAAGCTACAGTCACAACGGATAGCCAGGAACTTCGCAACTCAACTCTCACTCCAGCTTACGAAAAGCACTCCTTTGCTCGATAGCGACGTGAACACGCAGTGGAATACTATCGCCTGCTGCATGCGTTCGACAGCCGAAGCGACGATTGGCTATTTCCGCGAGACGCGCAACACGTGGTACGACGACGAGTGCCGAGACGCCACCGCAATGAAAGACGCAGCATACAGAGCCACCCTGCGGATGGCCGCAACGAGAGCCACAACGGAGCGATACCGTGAGGCAAGGAGGGAAGAGAGACGTCTTTTCAGGCGCAAGAAACGGGATGTGGAAAGACGCGAGTGCGAGGAGCTTGAGATGCTGGGAGACAGGAATATGACCCGAAAATTCTTCCAACAGGTCAAGCGCCAGACAAATGGTTTCAAGCCCGGGGTCAGTTCTTGCAAGGACGAACACGGTAATCTGGTGACAGATGTCCAGAGCATGCTTGGGTTATGGAGGGATCACTTCTCGCAGCTGCTTAACGGTGGATCTAGTGGCGTAGATGAAGCTGAAACCGAACCCCCATTCGCTGACGATGGGATCGTCATACCACCACCCGATCGTAATGAGGTACGAATAGCAATAACGCGGCTCAAAAACAACAAGGCCGCCGGAGCCGACGGCCTGTCGGCTGAGCTATTCAAAGCTGGAGGCGAGGAACTGACAAGCCGCATGCATCAGCTTCTTTGCAAGATATGGTCGGAAGAAAGCATGCCAAACGACTGGAACCTGAGTGTGCTCTGCCCAATCCATAAGAAAGGAGATCCTGCAATCTGCGCTAACTACCGCGGGATCAGCCTGATCAACATCGCATATAAGGTTCTATCCAGCGTGTTGTGTGATAGACTGAAGCCCATCGTCAACAAACTGATTGGACCTTATCAGTGTGGCTTCAGACCTGGTAAATCCACCATCGACCAGATCTTCACAATACGCCAAATCCTAGAAAAGACCAAAGAAAAGCAGATCGACACGCACCACCTTTTCGTCGACTTTAAAGCCGCTTTTGATAGCACGAGTCGGAGTTGCCTTCACGCCGCCATGTCTGATTTTGGTATCCCCGCCAAACCGATACGGCTGTGTAAAATGACGTTGAACACCACTACTAGCTCCGTCAGAATCGGGAAGGACCTCTCCGAGCCGTTTGATACCAAGCGAGGGTTCAGACAGGGCGACCCCCTTTCGTGCGACTTTTTCAACCTCCTGCTGGAGAAAATTATACGCGCTGCGGAGCTGAACCGCGCTGGCACTATTTTCCACAAAAGTGTCATGCTACTGGCATATGCCGACGATATCGACATCGTTGGCCTCAACAGCCGTGCCGTATGTTCAGCGTACTCCAGTCTAGAGAAAGAAGCGAGCAAAGTTGGTCTTGCGGTGAACGAGGGCAAGACAAAGTACCTCCTGTCAACACACAAAGAGTCTTCGCGTCTTGGACAACACGTCACTGTTGGCAGCCGTAATTTTGAAGTGGTAAAGGACTTTGTCTATCTTGGTACCAGCGTCAACACCAACAATGACGTCAGCCTGGAGATCAAGCGGAGAATAACTCTTGCCAACAGGTGCTACTTTGGGCTCAGTAGGCAGATGAGAAGTAGGGCCCTCTCTCGACGAACAAAACTTACGCTCTACAAGGCTCTTATCATCCCCGTCCTCTTATATGGTGCAGAGTCCTGGACGTTGTCGACCACCGATGAACGTGCCTTGAAAGCATTCGAGAGAAAGATACTCCGCAAAGTCTTCGGTCCGCTCCGCGTGGGTGATGAGTACCGTATACGATGGAACAACGAGCTGTACGAGCTATATAGGGACATGGACATAGTCAAGCGCATAAAAATGCAGCGGTTGCGCTGGCTTGGCCATGTTGCCCGTATGCCTGAAGATGCTCCGGCGAGGCGAGTCTACGAGACGGTACCCTCAGGTGGACGCCGCGGAAGAGGACGTCCTCATCTACGTTGGAAAGACCAAGTGTCGCAGAACCTGTCGGCGCTTGGAATTTCCAACTGGCGTCAGCAAGCACAGGACAGAACCGGCTGGCGCGCTCTTTTGGATTCGGCCAAGACCGATAAACGGTTGTAGCGCCAGCTAAGTAAGTAAGTAATTTGTATTATATCCTTGAGTCCATCCATCTATTCGTTCATTATCTTGCCTTCCATTTGTAGATTCATTCATTCATCCAGCCATCCATCCAATCGTCAATGAAATGTCAACCATCCATCTACACATTAACTCAACCAATTGTCAGTGTTACATTCCTACGTTCAGACATCGTTCTCTTCATCATTCCGCCATCCGTCCAATTTTGATGTAATATAATCGTCCACTGGTCTGTGAGATCGACGATTCATCTATTCCATACAGTAAGCCCCTCTACCCTTTCGTCTTTTTATTTGTCTATCTATCTTTGGTATTTATCTTTCTTATCGTCGTCTATCTTATCTTTTTTCTCGTGTCTATCTTTCCATTCATTCATTCATCCAATTCGTTAATCGATGTATTCGTCTCTTTGTCTATTGGTTTCACTTTCTCTCGTCCGCTCATCTGTCTATTCGTCTCTATTCGAATATCCATCCGTCTATCTGTCTATCTTTCTATCTAACCATTTATCGGAGCATACATCAGATTGTGTATTTGTCCATTGTCCCGTACGTGGGTCTTTTTTAACTTCTAATTATCCACCCATATCTTGTCAGTATATTTATCCATCTGTAAGTACATCTGTCCCGCCCTCTAAGCATTCGCCCAAACGTCTATTTATCTGGCCATTCATACTCCAACAATGTTTTGACATTGTCTATTTTTTACTGGTTTCTATTTCCAGTACAGTTGGACAGTTGGATAAACGAAAGGAATAGGATGATAGTTGGACGGTGGGATGGATAGATGTAGGGTTCCTTTCGTTTATCCAACCCTACATCTATCTAGGATAGGGTTCCTTTCATTTATCCAACCCTACGTCTATCTGGATAGATAACCCTTCATTTATCAATCCTACCGTCCAACTATCCTCGTATTCCTTTCGTTTATCCAACCCTACATCTATCCAGGATAGATAACCCTTCATTTATTCATCCCACCCTCCAACTATCCTCCTATTCCTTTCGTTTTTCCAACTGGCCATCTGATCGTGCATCCATTCATCGGTCCATCCGTTCGTTGATCTATCTGCACAGCCATTCATTCAAACACTATCAAACACTATCTTCCGGGTATTCGTCCTTAAGCATGTTTCATTCCAATCCAAAAGTCCGCTGTCCGTCCATCTCTTCGCATACCCATCTGTTTGTAAATGCATCCAATGGTTCAACTATCCAATCGCTCATTTTTGGATTGATCCATGTGACTTCTCTTCGACCTCATATACGTGTATCCATCCATTTCTAGTACATGTATAGTGTATGCATAGTGTACGTACATCCACTTATAGTGTATGTATGCTTCATTGTATTCTGTTCATTTGTGTCTTCATTCGTTCGTTCGTTCTTCTATCCGTTCACAATTTATTAAGTAATCTTTATACGTTTCTCCATTCGTCTGTTTTCGCAGCAATTTCCTACTAGTCCTCCCAGTCTTTTTGTCAACTGCCTGAAATTTCCTAAGAGCTGCACTGAAGCCTTGAAGTTTCCAAGCAGAAGCTTTTCATAAATTTATTGTGTTAATAATAACAACGATTTTCGAAGTATGTAGTATTTTTGGTAAAAGGTGTCCTAAGGCCCTCTAACTCATCTTCTGCTACTAATTCCTAACCCTGCTTCTCTATCTATCCCCTTCTCTACCTAAGAGCCCATATGAGCCTCTTTCAATATGAATGGATCTAAAGTGATTTTTCCACGTTCGGAAATGTTTTTTTCCCTGTTACACAGTGTAATATAGCGCCTGCGAACGTGTGGCGTGAGGAAAACCTGCAAGTTACGAAGGGCGTTCGCCGTCAATTGAAATGACGCGCCGCGGCAGCAACATATGCGACTCGCATGCGTAGAGTTCGCCGCGCCAACGACGGCGGCGGCGGTTAGCTGGGAAATTTCATCAAATATAGTAAATAAGTACAAATTCCACCTAAATAACTGCTATTCATTGATGGCAATATTTCTTCCATCTTTACCCGCACCGCCTCAACCGATGCCATCAGTGCCGCAACCAGTCGGTCTGACTGCTTAACGAAGCTTAGGCAGCTCCTGTGCGTACTACACACACTCCTTCAATATGCCGAGTTTGTTTTGATGTTATTGTTATTGTTGTTTTTGTTGTTGTGCGTACATTTCTAGGCGGATTTTGTTGTGGTGGCGCTCCTGCACACTGCAGGAGATTGAACGCTGACTGGCGGCCAAGATCGTTGGCACTGGGCGCAAAGTCACTTGGTTGGAATTTCACTTATTATTGTTATTGTTGTTATTGTTATTGTTGTAATGCTCACGTTAGCGGGGCACTAAGGCTGGAAATCGATTTTTATTGTATTTCAATTTGTTCGCCAAGTCGAAGTAATCCATTGCTGCCTGCTACATCTAACACACCGACACACACACACATATACATAGTAACAGACGGGTACATGCAAGGCTGCCATCCTCGACATATTACACACACGTGTTCCACAGCCAGAGCGGTGCAACAAAGCTGGGAAATTAAATAAATTTCCGCGTAAATGTAGTTTGTGGCGCAATTTTTTATGGGGAAATTGTTGCCGCAAAGTATACAATTTTTTAGTGCGAAATTTTAGCACTTTTTTACGTGGTTAAATAGAAAAAGGTTTGGGGCGATTTATATTGAACTCGAGGCATTGGAGGGAATTTATGGAGTTAAACTCGAGGGGCCGCAAGGACTTTTAGCAAGCAAAAGTTTTCCATGTTGATTTAGCGGTCATTGCAATCTACAGTCTGCACTTTTTTATATCTCCCTCTCTCTTTCCATCTCCTTCCCTATTTCATTCTGCCTTAATATAGCAGATAATTGTTTTTGTTTGTTTTTTTTTTGGGACATCATTGACAGCTAACTACAAAATGCTTTTCGTATGTTAATTTTTTCCTCATTTCGCCACTTGCTTGTTGCTTGTCAGTCATACTTGTATAATGCTTTGTTGTTTTAGTTATGCATTACTATTGTCGAAATGTCCTTCTAGAGAACAGCAAATAAATTCATCGTGCACATTTTGGCACAAATGTCAAATATATAACATTTGACAGGGCGAATGTGTTAGAGTGCAATGTTGCTGTGCAGGAAATTGAGTTGAAAATCTTGTTAGCCGGATTCGCTGTTGTCGGTTCTCACTCACACTCGCTTCGCAACAAAATCGGATTTAAAAATGGAACACATATACAGGGATATTATGTAAAGCAATAAGTGGTGGGAGGATAAGAACATGAAGGTAAAGATGAAGGAAAATGAATGAGCGAACGAAGCTTTAGAACGTTGAAAATGCATGAATTCGAAAAGGAAGTTTGATGTGCTCGGTGGCGGTCAAAGCAAGAGGTTTATGAGGCAAATTTCAGAAAAATATTGTCTTTAAATTTCATTCATAAAAATATTTTCACATATTCATTATAATTTATAAAAAAACATAAAATAAAATAAAGAATTTATAAAAAAAATAAAAAATACATAAAATGTAAAAACAATTGAATCTAAATCCTATAAGCATAAAAGAATGATTGGTTTTGTTGAGCTTTAAGAAGGCATACACTTTATTCTAGGACCTTATAGGACCTCTAGGCTTGTTTCTGATTCTTTGATTTACTGTCTGGTGAATAAAAAAGTAATCAAACTGAGTTAACGCAAAACTCAATAACCTACAACTGATAGGAGATATAAGGACATAAATTGAGTGCAAAAAAACACCATGAAAATTGTCATTGACTCGGTCTTTTATCTGTACATCTATCACTTGCTCGCTCATTCATTCATCCACTCGCATATTAAATAGTCTATTCTTTTTTATGTCTATTGATTTATTCCTCCTTGGTCTATCTCTATCAGTTTATTTATCTGTCCCTTTGACCATTTATTCATCTGTCAGAGCGTCCATCGGATAGTGTATCCTTTGATTGCCCCACCATTTGTTTATTCATTCAGTTATTCATCCATTTGTAATACTAAATATATCCATCCTTCATATGTTAATACATTCGTAAGTTTATCTATCTGGCCGTCTATCAATCCAACCATCCATTCATACTTTCATACTACCATTCCATACTTACCATTCGTCCAACTGATATTTGTATTTATTTTTTGTGTACATTCACAAATTCAGTCGATCGTTCATCTTTCATTTTACTCCTCCATCGATTCATCTCCCCATCTATCAGAATTTTCATCAGTTAGTATATTTGTCCATTCCCCATCCATTTATTTAATTATCCATCCATTTGTCGTTCCCCATTCATATTTCATATATACATATGTACATCCATCCGTACGTATTTCATATATCCATTCGTCCAGCTGTCTATTAATCCATCCAAATATCCATATATCTATGCATACTTATTCCTTCGCGCCATTCTTCCATAAGAAATTTGGTTTCTTTTTTCTTTGTCCATTCATTAATTTATTAGATCGTTCATCTATCCTTCTATTCCTTCATCTATCCACCATCAGAATGTCCATCAGTTAGTATATTCGTCCATTGCCCATCCATTTGTTCAATTATTCATCCATTTGTTGTTCCCCATTCATATTTGCATCAGTATCTATTCCATTCATCCATCTGTAAGTACATTCGTCCGGTCATTTATTCATTCGCCCAAAGGTCCATATATCTATAAATCCATATTCCTGCCGCACCATTCCTTTATATGACATCTGGTTTATCATTTCTTTTTCCATTCATTAGTCCATTCGATCGTTCATCTTTTCTTCTACTCCTCGATCTCTGTATTCATCTACGCATCTATCAGAATGTCCATCAATTAGTGTAATCGTCCATTGTCCGTCCATTCGTTTAATCATCAATTCATTCATCATTCCCTATTCATATACATACATTCATCCATCTGTAAGTAAATCCATCCAGCCATATATTCATCCATCCAAACGTCCATATATTAATGAATCTTGTATATATTCCTCCATATGTCATTTGGTTTATCTTTTCCTTGTCTATTCATTAGTCCATTCGATCGTTAATCTTTCATTCTTCTCCTCCATCTGTTCATCTACGAATCTACCAGAACGTCCATCAATTAGTGTAAACGTCTATTGTTCGTCAATTCGTTTAATCATCAATTTATTCGTCATCCTCATTCATCTTCATCTGCCTCGCATTAATAGGGGTCATCCCCTGCGCGTTTGTTCGAGTTCATACATCTGTAAGTACACCCATCCAGTCATCTATTCATCTATCCAAACATCCATATATCTATAAATCCATGTTCCTGTAACACCATTGTCCAAATGACTCTTGGTTTATCTTTCCTTTTTCCATATATTCTTCCATCTGATAGATTTCTAACAGATCACTTTCATCACTTTTCTTCTATTCCTCCATCTATTCATTTCCATACACCAATTAATGAATCCAGCCGTTGTTCGTCCATTCGTCGTTCTCCATTCATCTTTGCATCCGCCTATTCATCCATCTGTAAGTACAACCGTTCAGCCGTTTATTCATTTGTAAAAACGTCCATATATCTTTAAATCCATGTTCCGGTAGCACCATATGATATTTGGTTTATCATTCTTCTGTACATCCATTTATCCATTCGATAGTTCATCTTTCCTTCTACTCCTCCATCTATTCATCTACGCTTCTATCAGTGTTTCCATCAGTAAGTGTATCCAGCCATTGTCCGTTCGTTCGTTCGTTCATGCATTCTTCCAATCAACGATCCATTTGTTATTGCTCTTTCATTATCTAGCCGTCTATTCATCCTTACGTACGTACATCCATTCAGCCGTCTATTCATCGATCCAAGCCTTCGTATTCCTATCGCACCATTCGTCCATTGGACATTTGGTTTATTTTCCCTTTGTTTATCTATTCTTCCATTTGATAGATCACTTTCCTTCTGTTCCTCCATCTATTCATCTCCACACATCAATTAGTGTATCCAGCCGTTGTTCGTTCATTTGTTGTTCCCCATTCATCTTTGCATCTTTGCATATTCATTCATGTGAAAGCACATTTGTCCAGCCGTTTAGCCATCCATCCAAACGTCAATATATCTATGAATCCATGTTCCATCCATTTGATCGTTCACCTTTTCTTTTATTCTTCCATCTATTAATCTATGTTTCTATGAAAGTGTCCATCAGTTAGTGTATCCAGCTATTGTCCATTCGTTGGTCCATGCATTCACCCAATCAACGATTCATTCGTTATTCCCATCCATCAGTTAGTGTATCCATCTATTGTCCATCCGTTCGTCCATGCATTCACCCAATCAACGATTCATTCGTTATTCCCATCCATCAGTTAGTGTATCCAGCTATTGTCCATCCGTTCGTCCATGCATTTTTCCAATCAACGATCCATTCATTATGCCAAATCCATCGATCTATCTGCCTATTCATCCTTACGTACGTACATCCATTTAGCCGTCTATTCATTGATCCAAATTCCATATTTCTGTTGCACCATTCATCCATAGGACATTTGGTTCGTCATTTCTTTGTCCGTCCATACACGTAAACATCTATCCTTCTATTTCTTTATTTAGTCGACCGTCCATTTAGGAAATTTCATTCATTCACCTTTCCTTTCGTTCGTAGTTTATTTGCCCAACCATTCATCTCCAGATTTCTTTAGCTCATTCGTCTAAACGCATGAAAAAACCGTCATTGGTTCAATCGACCAACCCTTAATTTCAATCTAATCATCCTCTGTCAGACTTACTGAACTTATCCGTTTTACTGTCTGGTGATTATAAAAAAAACATAAAACTGAGACGTTAACTCATAAATGTTAACAGAGATTACAATCTGAAGTGGGTTTAAAATCCTCTTTTAAATGCCCCTTGGTTATTTTTGGCATGAAACAAATTTAATTTTTTAGTGGATTTTGTTGAACCTTTATCAGCAGTTTATGATTTCTTTTTATTTATCATAAACTTGATTTACTTAATAATCCTATCTTTCCGATTTGTTGCTATTTGCAGTGAGGACTTTATTGATTTTGTTTTGGTTGCCTTCTTAGAATTTCTTTCCTTACGGCTTACTGCTATTTTTATGCAATCCTACATGCCTTTGCCCATGTCTTCATTGCCCTAACAACGTCGCGACGACTGTTGCGACCGGCACTTTTTGCCATTCCTGGCCATTTGTGTGCATTCGTTTCGTCCGGTCCTGCGATGGTGATATGGCAACCCATACGCCGTCAAAGTGCAAGAAAACGTAACGGGAGAAAAAAAATCTCATGATGTTCATTGTATTGACGCGCGACTGAACACGACCGACCGACAGTTCGACCGACCGACCGGCCAATGTGTTCATTGTCACAACAATAGACATTCAATTACCAACCCAATCTGCAATTCGTACCCCACCCACCACCCACCACACTCACACTTACACCAAAAAAAAAAAAGCAAAAAAAAAGTCGCACGTTGTGCTTTGTGTCACGTGCATGTGTGTGTGTGTGTGTTCGTCTTGCTTTCTGTGTGCACGCGCCCGCCCGCTGCATTACCAGCACGAGTGCCCGCCCCCCATTGGCTGCTGGTGTTGGTTTCTTTTGATCCGCACCAGACGTGAGCTTGTCAAATAATTGACAATCTACACAAAAATCCATAATACCAGCAACTGGCGTGTGTTGTTTTTTTTTGTTGCTCTTATTTTTTGTACTCTGCTTGCTTTACAGTTGTGTGCTCTTTCGTTCAGTTGACCCCCCCTCTCCCCCTCTTCCCGGTCCCTGCAGCGCATGGCTTTGTGCGTGCTTCGTGCGTCCAGCTGGCCTTTTTCTGTTGCTTAAGAAATCGTCAGGATTACCAAAGTGGCGACATTTTTCTTACTTCCTGTGCGCCACACCACCCAAACGCTTCTGCGTGTGTAAGTGTGTGTGTGTGCGTTTGTTGCCCTTTAGCATGGCTCGTACTTTTTATTTTGACATGTTTTGTGCTACTGCTGAGCGCTTGTAGCCTGTAGCTTGCAGCTTCATCAACAATGTCATTATCAGCGTTCGCCCATAGACGTTCGCTCCCCACTCCCCGCTCCGTCGTCTGATGTCATTTGGCACCCCTTTAGCCATTCAGCGAAATCCACATAAAACGTTTGATTATGATTTGTTCGTGCTGCTGGCAGTACACACACACACACACACACAAACAGAAATGCACACACACATAGAAGCTCGCTGGACGCATGCAACTGTTGGGCGTTGCGTTTTGGTTAGTGTGTGTGCGTGTGTGAATGGAGCTTTCATCGACACATAACATATTCACATATATATAAATATATATCAAAAGGTATACATATGTATAGTTGTATTTATATAAGCACACAGAGTCCAACATATTTCCACAAGTGGATTTAACTGTAGGTACAAATACGTGTCTGTCCAGCTACTCTGGAGCGTCTGTTTGTTTGTTTATGAATGTGTTAAACTATAAAAGCCATTTCTCACATCACCATACACATACGCTATATACTTATCTGTATGTGGGTGTGTGTATGTGTGCTCTACACACCCCACTTATTGCCCGGACCGTATTAACGTGTTGTATTTATGACCAAAGTGTTAATGCAATGTCTGCCTTCTGGGCATTGAGTAAGTAACATTTAGTAAAAGGCTATTGTCATATGCATTGTTGTTGTTGTTGTTGTTGTTTTTGTTTTATTATTGCACGTATTTACATTAGACTATTTGTAAATTAATAGGATCAGCTGTTGTGCTATTTTTATGATGCACACCGTTCAGTCGGGCATAAGTTCCAACTTTTGGGGATCATAAAACGCCCAGAAAAGGGGCGTGTTAAGCTTTGAAATGTACTTAGAAGCATTTAATATGTATATATAAATATATAAAAAATATATAAAAAAATATATAGGTTAATATGAATTTATACTCTTCACAGTAGACATGATTTTGAGTTGTATGGAGATTCTAATGGATTCTCGATGCTGAGGAATCTCTAATTTTTTCAAAACAGTCAAAAAATTTCGGGGTCAAATGGCCTCGCATCGAGATTAAAGTTCACCAAAAAAAGCTGAGAAATCCAATAAATTGCATCACAGCTGCTCAGAAGTTGCTCTTAGAGGGTTAAAATCTATGACTGATCTAGTTTTTTCTACTGAACATTTCTTCTAAACATCTTCAAACCCTATCTTCAATCATTAATGGGGCTCCCATAAAAAATGTTCGTTTTTATAAAATAGGCTCCAACTGATCCCAGGTTGGCCCCAGATGTGGCAAATGTATGAGCAACACCCATTTTTTCTCCTTCCGAATGTTTCTTCCAAACACACCTATCCGCTATCTTCAAGTCTTAATGGGGCTGCCATACAAAACTGGCCATTTTCTATGCAAGTGGGTCCTCACTTGTAAATGTAGTAGTGAAGTAAGCGAGGAAACATCGTATCTCGAAAACCACTCAACCGATTTGAATGATTTATTCAGCGAAATGAAACATGCTTTAGTACTTCAAAATTACTTAAGATTCAGAAATTCGTCGCCAGAGGGCGCCTCCCATACAACTGGAGCTGTGAGGTTGTCAACTTTTGGGTTTCTATGAAGTAAAAATTAAATTTTATTGTCGAAATCCCATTTACCTCCCATTTCGAATATAATTGCTAAATCTTAGTTCAGTGTTAAGAAGTAATTATTCTATTTTAATGAGAAAATGTAAATTTTTCATTCATTCAAATAAAAATGCATTATTAATCAGTCAAATCTACTCCTGGCACTTTTGTTGTTAGTTGCAAATTTTTACGACCAGATGAATCATATTTCAGTTCACTCGTTTTTCTGGTTTAGAAGTTGCAGACGGTGAAACGAGAAAGAAAATATAAAAAGTAGCCTTTTAAAGTCACCTTACAACAACGATTTACTCGGCTTTCTGCTATGTTGATTTGTACTCAAGAGAGCTGAATTTTAGGTCGCTGAGCTTTCTGGTTTAGAAGTCGCTGAGCTTTCTGGTTTAGAAGTTACAGACACGTGTAACTTTGTCGCGAATGTATTTGTTTTTAAATCAACTTTCAACATTGATTTGTTTGGCTTTCCGGTGATGTTGCACCCTTTTATTGAAAGCTGGAGAGTTTGACTACAAGTTGAGTAAAATTTCTGTCTTCAAGTTTATAAGACAAAAATATTACAGTGGAATGATTTGGTTCAAGTTTCCTTTTTTCAAAGTCATTTTACAACTTTTCTTTGGATTAACGAAGACTTTTGACCCATTCTGAATAGTTCAAAATTTCTGGAGATTTCATTAAAGTGGCTTTTAGTTGAAGATTAGTTGAGAATTAGTTGAAGATTTCTGGAGATTTCATTAAAGTGGCTTTAATTTGGCTTTCCAAGGACTTTCGATCCATTCTAGATGACTGGAGATTTCTACTACAACATGAGTACACAATTTTTTAGCTCGCGATTTGAAAATGTCTACTTTTTCCAAAGTCATCTATGAAATATTGAGACCTTTCGGTTCACTTTTGAATAGCTGAACTGCAAGTCAGTACGATTTTTCTTCTCTTATTAGATTTTTCACTGTGCTCTTCATACAACTATCTTTTATACTATAATTTTGTCTACTATAATCATTTAAACTATAATCTTATCGATACAACTAACCCGGTTTTCTGCTGCAAAACGTTTTTTAATTAGTCAATGCACACTTACACTCATTGGTTGATGTATTCAGTCGTAGAAGGTAGGGTTTATATGTATTATTCAGATGTGTTCAAATTCTTTTCAAATCAGTTTACATACCTGAAAATAAAGAAGAATAGATATATTTTATTAGTAAATGTTATTGAGTGTTGAAAAACATAAGTTTGATAACATAGAGAAAAATTAAAGTGAAAGTTCTCAGATTAAACAATTGGATCGAATTGGGCCCACAGAATCTGTAACCTCTCAACTTTTAAGGTCTTAAACGAGTCTGAACATTTGAACCGATATTGACAGTTATTGTTGAGCAGATCGATATTGATTTCCATTGTACCTCAACAGGTGACGGTATGTGTTAGGTTTTTGAATCAGATATGTCTGAGAGATTTCAAATATGACAAAAAATTTTCATCAATTCCGCTCATAATAAAATCATTTTGATTTCTTGCAAAGCTCTCCATTGCACAACGTCTGCAACGAATTTGCAAATATTTAGTCTCCAATAAATTCCACTTTCAGATCAACGTTGGCGCTAACATAAAACTGCAATTTATGAGGAAAAAGGGTGGCAAGTTTTCATGTGGCAATAATAATTAAGTCATAAAGGTTGCTCTAAATTTTATGCTCAACCAGCAAACCAACATTGCCAATAGGGTTTTATTGGTAAATCAACAAGAACAAAAATCTCATCAAAAGGAATTTTCAAAATTCTATAATTTTTAAGAGAACTTTTACTATCAAATTGCAGTGAAAATCACGTTTTTGCTCAGTTGTCGTAGATGATGTAACGAGTGCAGTTTTATGGCAGAAATTGTTTATGGCAAGTGCAAGTTGCTATAAAATTCTAGCACAATATTATGGCTACTAACAACAGTGGAGCAAATGAGAAAATGACAGAGATTTAGGAGGTTTTCAAGAATTTTTTCGATGTGGAAAAATGTCTGAGGAAGTTTATGGTAAATAAATTAAAAAAAATAAATAAAAAACTGGGAACTGAAAAGGGATTTTAAAGAATTTTTCAATTCTTTTTAAAGAATTGGCTAAGAAAATTTATGGTAAATAAATAAAAAAAAATATATAAAAAATGCAAACTCCAGAAATGGATTAACTGGGAACTAAACAAGCAGAAGGGGGATTTTCATTTAAGGGATTTTAAAGAATTTTTCGATTCATTTTAAAGAATTGTTTAAGGAAATTTATGGTAAATAAATTTAAAAAATATATAAAAAATGCAAACTCCAGAAATGGATTAACTGGGAACTAAAAAAGCGGAAGAGGGATTTTCATTTAACGGATTTTAAAGAATTTTTCGATGTGGAAAATGGTCTTAGGAAATTTATGGTAAATAAATTTAAAACAAAAATATATACAAATCCTTAAAACGGATTAACATTAAAAAAATCTGGTATAAATATTGAGCAGTTATGTTGTATTCAGTTTTAGTTATCGATAACCGAAACTGACTTTGAAGCGCGAGGGTTGAAAAATAGAAGGTCGAAACTTCTATCGACTACATTTCTATGAAACTTAATTTTTTTTAATTTGCTTGGACAACTTTTATTAAGAGCTCATAACAATTCAGATATCTATAACTACACACTAAACACTAAGAAACCTTATTGTAAAACATTGCAAAGCTTTACAAATTCAAACTACAAATCTCAGGGAAAGAAAAAGTAGGACATTTGGATAACAAAAAGAAGGACTTTTGAAACTACAAGGAGGACATTTTATATTTTAATGAAAACTAAAGACTTTTCGTCTCATAGAATATAAGTTGGCAACCCTAAAAACGGATTAACATGATTCCATAAAAATGAATCATTAAACCCTACAAATTGGTTAGTATGAATCGTACATTTTTCTTTCAAAGCAGCAATTCTTCACTGATGATCTAAAAGACCCAACCGCCTTGCATTGCTTCATTAACACTGATCGCAAATATATATATAAAAAACTTATATACCATTTCACTCACAACACGCCCCCTTTTAGACCACTGCAATCTTCATGCCGCATTGGATTTCGACTGTGACATATAAAATGCAGTAAAATCTGCTACCATGATGATTTGCATTTGCGCAGCGAGCGAAATAAATGGTGACTGAAAATAAACTATTACAACGACAACAACAACAACAACAAAATAACGAGGATATCAGCATAATGCACATTTAATGGCGACATAAACAAAAACTAAAAATCGAAATTGTCGTCGTTTGCGGCAGCAGTCGGGGGGCAGCACTTGAGTTATTATTTTATGACTGTTTTGCATTGGCAGAGCAAGTCGAGTGGAAGAAATTTGTGCTTGTCGACTTTAGCGACAATGCGTCGAAATGCCAAGAAAGATTGTTTGAAGTGAAATGGCGGAGAGGGGAACGATGACATTATTGTGCAGCGAAAGACTTGAAAATAAAAAATTTCAAGTGGTCTGCCAAATTGTCTCTTCAACAACAAAACTTGAAGTGGAATAGTTTATAAGTTATAAAGGAATGTTGAAATGAGCAGAGTGACAGAGACGAAAGGAGAGGGGGTGGGAGGAGGGAGATTTGGCTTCATTTAGACAATTCAAGTGTTGGCAGTATGGGTCCGAGTTTGACCATGGGGGAGCAGTTCAGAATAAATGATTCCCTATCAATCCCATCAAACACATAGCAACCCCTTCTTAACCGTCAATCCAGCCACCGTTTTCGTCGCTTTACCATGTTTCGAAAATGACAGATATTGCTTGACTTTGTCGTAAGCGATCCACTTTTCAGTATCAGTCACCTTGCGCTTTAGAAATGATTTGAATTTCTAGCGACTTGAGAGCGATTTGTCAATGGAAATTCGGTCCAGGCGATAACTTGTGTGGTACACATACATCAAGCTTCTTTTTGTATCCAGCCGTATTCAAGTGGTTCCAAACGATTGTTTCTGCAACTTTTAGCTCTTCAGCTCAATCAGCAAAGTGCTTACACGATGATCGAACTGAATGATTTTCATGATTTTACTGACATTTTAGACAATTTATAACAAGTTTTAACACAATACGGTGCTTTGACTATTAAAATAGTTACCAAAACATGTTTTGTTGCCAGTGTTCCCAAAACAGTATAGTGTATCACTATCCAAAAATCTACTAAGGGTCCGAAAAATACAAGAACATAAAATATAAATCTTCTAAACTTTGTCCTAATCAAGTTTCCTCCCTAAAATTCTCCTTAAAGTCCAAGAACCTCCTAAATCTAGGAGGAAATTTCCTGATCTGGCAACACTGAGGACAATAGACACTGCAGAGTTTGCTTTTATTGAAGTAAAACTGTAAAATAAAGTGTCCTTTCTTTTTGCTGGTGTCCTTCTATCATCTGCGTGAAAAGAACATTGAGTCAAGCAATCACAAAACTGTCTGAAAAGTTGTTTTGTACCAATCTTATCGCCATCCGGCGAACCATGGATTCGCTTAAATAACGCGAGATACCGATTACTAAATCCAACTAAATCCTTCTATAGAAATATATATAGTTTGAAAATGAATTTGTCATTAGTAAGAAACAAGCTCAATTTTCTATATGAGTATGAGTATGAGTATGAGAATGAGTATGAGTATGAGTATGAGTATGAGTATGAGTACGACTATGAGTATGAGTATGAGTATGAGTATGAGTATGAGTATGGGTATGAGTATGAGCATGAGTATGAGTATGAGTATGAGTATGAGTATGGGTATGAGTATGAGTATGAGTATGAGTATGAGTATGAGTATGAGTATGAGTATGAGTATGAGTATGAGTATGAGTATGAGTATGAGTATGAGTATGAGTATGAGTATGAGTATGAGTATGAGTATGAGTATGAGTATGAGTATGAGTATGAGTATGAGTATGAGTATGAGTATGAGTATGAGTATGAGTATGAGTATGAGTATGAGTATGAGTATGAGTATGAGTATGAGTATGAGTATGAGTATGAGTATGAGTAATCTATATCAAATTTTTGATTTTCAATTGTTTTATGGTTACATTTATAGATATTTTTTTTAATTTTGTTTATTTAATATTTTATATTAGCTTTTTTTTACATTTCCTTTGACAGCAATTTCCAGCGACTTGAACAATGTACAAGTTTTGCTGTAGTCAACTTAAGTTGTCGCTTGACCTCAACAAATGTTCAAACTTCTGGCTATCGATGATTGTAGAAAGAGAGAGAGGGACAAAGTCCGTTGAATGTATCTGCAGTGCGACAGTCCAAAAGTGGCGAGCACAATTTTTGTGTACATCCTCCCTTTCTCTTCAGTTGACAGTGACTTTTTATTTTTGGCTATGCAGTTGTCATATTTAAGTTGTTCCTTTTTTTTAGTATTTTTTTTGAGATTATTTATGCTTTCGTGAACCCATTTTTTTGGCTTCAATGCTTAGCTAGACATGAATTCCTTTAGATATTTGGAACAAAGCAATAAAGCACCAGAAGGATTTGAGAATAAAAAGAAGATTCAATGCTCTTCAGTCGGAGTTTTGGACACAAGTTATGCATTCAAGCATTCCGATTAGATGTGTTCATCGTACAGAAAATCCAGTTTTAAAAGTTGAATGCAATCTGACGACACACTGAATAACCTTTACTCGCTCACACACACACACACCCATCGTGTTGCTTTGCACTATTTATCCACTCGACATTGCATTTTTCGTCTCATCGATCTAGTTTTGAGTTTAGCTAAAATTTTGCAAAATTCATGCAACAATTTAAATTTCACCAACAACAATGCTGCACTCAATTCGAGCTTCCTGCCTTTGTGCCCCGAACTCGGTCCCCGGGCTGCATTTGGTGAGTTCTCTCGCTCGCTCGCTCGCACATTTGCTACATCATCTATCAATTTTTATTATACTCCAGCGTGTATCAATAACGAAAAATTTAGAGTAAATTTTGCAAACAACAGCAGTGCCAACAATAAACCAAAACAATGCCAACAACAACAACAACAATAATAATTTTGGCAGCAACAGTTTCGCAGCTTCGAACAAATACAAAAAACGAAGATGCAATGCGCTCGCTCGATTTTTCCGCTACGAATAAAATTGTGTATGCAATTTTCGTATGTTTGCTGCATGGCCAGTGTTGCCATTTCTACATTGCAACAGTGGGTATGTGTGTGTGTGTGTGTGTTTGTTTGTAAATAAATACAAAAGGATTGAATATTTTTTTTGATTTTTCTCATACAACTTTTTTGTGTTTTTGTTGTTATTGATTACATGGCAAAAAAAAAATTAGTTGCAAAGAGAGAGAGAGTGGGAGGGAGGGGTCGGAAAAAGGCTTTGGGAATGTGTTGTTCAGGGATTTAGCTTCTTTTTTTATATTTTTTATATTTTTTTTTTATATATCTGGCGCTGGTGGGCAGCTGGCTGACAATTGTTAACTTGTATTGTTTGCTATATTTACGTAAATTATTGCCAGCTTATCTGCGTTTGTAAAAATATTCCATAACAACTACAACAAAATCGCAGCAATGTTGCAAACATTTTATTTTATTGTTTACTATTGTTGTTGTTGTTAATGCTGTTGTTGTGTGTGTTTAATAAATTCTGATTGCTGGCAAATTTAGGCCGCGGAAACAAAAAAAAATACGGTCAGCTCTGATTTGCAGCTGAAACCTCGAATGAAAATTGAAAGCAATGAAAAGTGGAAGCAATTCGATGGGATTTTAGATCATAAAAAAATTTGAATGAAAAAAAATCATAGAACACATAAAAAAGTTATTGACCGATTTATTGGACATTGGCAATGATTGCGTGAGTGGATGGAGGTGCTCTCCCAATGTAAGCGAGTCAAAGTTAAAGTTTATCAAGTTTAAGTGAGAGAGACGCCACTCTTCGCAGTGGCAAGAATCTTTTCCTAGAAGAATTGTAGAATTGATCTTTCTAAGGTAGAATCGATCATTGCTTTTTCTTATGTCCCTAAGATAGAAATTCACTATGGACTAGTCTTATCTCATAAGAAGACTTACATGGGTCGAGGGACTCTACTCTTCGCAATGGCAAGAATTTTTTTTTTGGAAAAAGCAATGATCTACTTAAGATTTGCCGAACGAATCTCTTCTTGCTAACAGTGTGGAAACATACTAAATAGTTTCTTTCTGGAGTAAATCAGTCGAACCTTTTATTAAAGCGAAGTCTTTGCTGCATTTGTTAGGATGGATCGTGAGGTTTGAAGTTGCAAGTCCTGGAAAGTGGGTCAGTGGTATAAGAAGTGTAGTATTGATTCCATTTATTTGTCACAATTTCCTCGCCAAGTCCAAATGGTTCCCAACAGATCCAACAAATAGGGAGAGGTACCGGTATTTTAAGAATGAAGGGATTCACAATGGACACAATGAGGTCTTTGGGTGAAAGGGCCGCAAGCATGACGCACACTCCCCTTCTTTTACCTAACCTAATCTCCATTTCTTGTTCCATGGCTACTTAGACATCAATAAACAAGAGTTTGCTATTCTAAGAACTTTGGATCACAGATCAAATATGGTCATTGTGAATGATTTCAGTACAATGAAGACCATCGTTAATGAGTTCAGATGACTACAGCATTTTGGTTTATATGTTCGATTTGAACTTCATTCAAACTGTCTCGTTTTCATGATTCTTTACGTTGAAAGGTAGAAAATTGTTACTTGGAAAAGTAATTCACTAAAATCTCTCAGCACCATCCAATCCATGATCCATTTTGTTGTATTATTTTGAACATCCGAGCAAATGTTCCAAACGCATTGTGTCCTTTGACCAGACCTCAGCCCTCAAGCTAAACTTATTTCCACTTAACTTTTCTCTTTCTTTGTTAGCTTTTAATTTTTGTAAAACTAAAGTGAATTTCTTAAAATATTCTTGCTCATTTATTTGATTAAATTTTCATTAAGTCGATTACGTGTTTGTTGCTGGGCGCTTTGTCATTTCTAGTGCTCGAAACTTTCGAACCAAACTTGTTTCAATTTTCTGTTTTTGTTCAAATTTCTTAACATTGAAAACTTATCCTCGAATCCGTGCAAATGGTGCATGCACGCAGTGATTCTGCTACACGGCAATCAATTACTTGGCCGTCCATTGTTTTCGCTGTCGAATGCTTTTCAACTTTCTTTGGCAGCTTCGACTACAGTTTCAACAGTGCTGGCACACTGGCGGGTCACTTACACTTACGCTACAAAATGAACACAATACAAGTGTATAAAAAAAAAATTTATACAAAATCACAACAAGCGAAGAGCAACAACAAATCACTGACAGAGCAGCAAGTTTTCGAGGAGAAGAAGTTGGGGCGTTTGTCAAAATTCCATAATCATAAATCCAGCACACAACTTCTCAATAACATCGATCAAATGTCAAAGTGACAATTGCGCATACCAGCTGCACGCACACACACACACATACATACATATACAAGCAAACAAACTTTTCAAGTAGAGGAAACACAAAAGAACAAACACTTTGAAGGAAATGCAATTTTCACACGTTCGGCATTTGCTCGCTTCTGCTTTTCAAACTTGAACGACACTTGCATGGTTGACGCCATGATTGTTGTTATTGTTTTTGTTGTTGTTTCAAAAGA